>QLTV01000597.1:2967995-2995367 GCA_003457575.1 Thermophis baileyi | reverse complement strand
CCTCTCTCTCTCCTAGAAGAGCAAATGGGGATGGGGAAGAGAAAACTTGCTGAATTCCATTCCATTCCATTCCATTCCCTGTATCTCTCTCTCTGTATCTCTCTCTCCCCTCCCTCTCTCCCCCCTCTCTCTGTATCTCTCTCTCTATCTATGTATCTCTCTCTCCCCCTCCCTCTCTCTCTCTCCCCCCTCTCTCCTCCTCTCTCCCTCTCTCCCTCTCTCTCTCTCTGATTCTGATTCTCCGGCGTCTCATCCAGGGGTCTCGCTGCTTGACAGACTGAAGCAGGAAATGGCGGGTGGCTACTTCTAGCCTTTGTTGGTGTTGGGCGTGCCTTGGATGCTCGGGAAGACGCACTAAATTTCACTGTGCTGCGCAAGGCGCTGCGAGAGCAGCGGGCAGGCCATGAGGTGGAGGCCATGAGGCATCGGGCAGGCCATGAGGTGCTCTCGTGCCTTGTGCAGCACAGCAAAATCTAGCACGCTTCACAATGGGGGAGACGGGTCCCCTCCTCCCAGGACCCATTATGATGCGGAGCCACAATGCGACCCTGCCCCACTCGCCCCTAGCAACAATATGAGCTCAATGGGCCCAGAGCGAGTCTCTTATCTTCTCAGGTCAGGCGAGTAGTGCTGGGGAGGGGCGACAGGTAGGGCCAGCCAGTGGTGAGATCAGCCAGAACTGCTGAAAAACATAACTACCAGCGGTGTGACGGAGCCACAGGAAAGCGGCGAAAGAGCCGCATGCGGCTTGGGAGCTGTGGGTTGCTGACATCCGAGCTTGGCAAAAACTGAGTAACCTGTGAGAGAAATTCTGAAGAAAAAAAGTTCCTCAGTTCTGAGTTCAGTCTCATTTTGATCACATGGACAAAGATAGCCAAAGCAGGCATCTTTGCTTACCCAAAAATATAACAATAAAAATGCTACTGTTTCCTCATATACCCTTTTATCATTGAAATCTGTACTACTTGTGCAATTTTAAGTTTAAGATATCTCCTATAAGACTCTGAACCCTAACTGGGAGCCTGAAGTAAATAGTCTGTTTATATACAGAAGTGAAACATGCATCATTTCTTTTCAAGTTCCAAGCTGCAAAAAAAAAAAGCATGCAGTAAAAAAAAAGATCACAGATCCTGTCACTAAATGTGTTAAGGAATAAGAGTCTTCTAGCACAGGGGTCTCCAACCCTCGGTCCGTGGACTGGCACTGGGAGGGGAGGGGGCGTGGTCTGAGCTCAGCGCCACAGCGTGAATTTCGGAGCTCCGAAATAAGCGCTGAATCCCACCGTCTTAGGGGATCCCTGCGATCCGAAACTGACCTGGAGGGTCAGTGAAGAACCAGAGCATGGGCTGGCGGGTAGGGGAAAAGCGCAATTTCCCCAAAGCGCCAGGGAAAAGCTCCAGACCGGGCGGTGTGGAAGACAGCCAGAGCAAGCTGTCAAAAGCTGGGAAGATCATGCTAAAAGATTAAGTAACAGCAGAGTGAAGCATCTGGGTGAGAAATCTATTTTTTGTGTCTTGTAAGCAAGAAAACTATTTTTAAAACTGATTTCCTTTAAGGAAGTAAATTCGGAAAAAAGTTTGAAAGAAGGTGAGGCGGGGTGGAAAAATGGCTTCCGCTTCACATTAATCAGCGGCGGACAACTAGAAAGCAGAAAAATTAAAAAATGAAAAGGCTGCTAAATGAAAATTTGCATGAATAAGTTGGAAAGTGAGATTGGAATTTTCTGATTTTTATACTACATATATTTTTTATTTTAATTGAATGAGACCTTCCTCTGGGGTATATTAGTGTAGGACTGTGACTACACTAGGCTTCACACCTCTTCATTTTGTATTCTTCATTCCAATTAAACACAAATATACACACAGAGAAAGTTATGGAAATAAGTTTGCAAAATAAGACTTTACAGTTTTCATTGTTTGGAAACTTATTACAAAGTTTTAAGAATAAAAAATTGCTGAGTAATTTCATATTATTCTATAACAGCCTTAATACTGTAATAACAACAACAAAGGTATTTGCAATGAATGCCGCACAAAGTTTAATTTCCTGAGGAGAAAATTTCTTAGCAGAGAGCGGAAGCTATTTCTGTGCTTTCCTAGTCTTTATTAGTCTTTATTAGTAGGCTGCTGTATCTCAATATGGCTCCATTTGTAATATAGCAGTGATTTTATATTTGTGACAGATAATTTTGCACGATTATGGTCAAACGCTCAGTGAAACACACTACACAGATTTGCCATGTTTCATTACAACTATTCCTCTCTGCCCTTGCACAATATGAACTGAAACCTGATTTGAGTTCAGAAAATATGCAGGGTTGAACCCTTAGTACTAGAATGGTACATCATCATGAAATCTCAGAATTCTGGATACATCTCCAAGAAAATAGAGGTTTTAATCTATTGCCAATAAAATTACATGGACTCTCTCTGGTAGCCACCAGGATCAAGTTTGACTTGACTTTTAATATTTTTCCATTCTTGGTTTTCGCTGGTGTGATTATGCAGACATAGTTAATGAAGGCATCGCTCATCTAAATCAGAGAACCTGCGGTAGATCTCATCTTTCCCTTTTGTCTCTGAGTTAGCAACTAGGGGGAGTAAGTTATCTTCTTTCATGAGTACACTTTATTTATTTTATTTTTATTTATTTTATTTATTTGTCAAACATGTACAAGATAGCAGGTATAGGTATAATCATAAACATAATCAAAGTGAATACAGATAGATGAAGACAATAGGACAGTAGGACAGGGACGGTAGGCACGCTGGTGCGCTTATGCACGCCCCTTACAGACCTCTTAGGAATGGGGTGAAATTAAACTTCTAATTTAAATCCTCTTCTAAACTTACAACAACGATGTCTCTTCGTCTGACTAGGATTATAGATGATTGAGAGAGACAGATTGCTTAATGAGAGAGAGAGAGAACTTGTGAGTTGATATGATCCTCTTCTACCCTGCATTCAAATTCTTGGGCAAGTTATTCATTGGTCAACTTTTCTGTGAAAATGTGTCTTGCTTTATCTATTACATCAGCTACATCGTCAATAAGCCTCCGTTCAGTTTCCTTCTTGTCATTAATGACAAACATTGTGGTAATATATAAATGTTAAATAATACTAAATGGTGAAGTGAAGACTTTATAACATTTAATATACTACTGTTTTGTGGATTTGTGTGGTGCATTTGCATGGGTATGCAGTGTTTTGTCCAAAATACTTCATGCATTTATAGCTGAAATGAATAATTAATAATTCTTACTTTATGTGTTCAATTTCCCATTTCTCTTTATATTAAAACAACAAGGCTAATAAAGCAAGAGAATTCTTAAGCTAAAACCAAGAGAAAGAATAAAAACAAGTAGCAAAGAAAATGTGCTCTCCCATTAAAAATAGCAAGCAGGAAAAAGATATCTGAATGATTTGACAAGCATTGAAATGTACTAATTGATCAAGTCAAATGTACTTCAAGACAAAGGGCCTGACTTTTTAACTGCTGAAAAACAAATATAGTGAATATGTGGTGGAAGACATAGACAAATCATGTTTGTTTGTTTGTTTGTTTGTTTTTATGCTACACATTTTCCTTGTGAGGTGACTCTGGGCAGCTTATAAGTTATAAAACAAATAGAAAAATAATTAAAATATTAAAACTATGCAGATTAAGATTTTAAAAACTATACTGAAACCAGAACTAAGAAATGGGGGGGGGCGGCCACGGGATGAGGAAGAGGTGTTCTTACCCCGTCAACCTCTTCCAGTGGTGAGTGCCCCCCTCAGGCCCCCAGGCAAACCAGCAAAGCCAAGTTTTAATACTTTTCTGGAAGGCCAAAATACTTTTCCGGAAGGCCAAAAGAATGGGAGCACTTCCAATGGTAGAGTGTTCCACAGGGATGGCCACAGCAGAAAAGGCTCTTCTCCTGGAACCTGCCTGCTGGAATTCCTTAGCGGGCCTATTTTGCTGGTGTGAGCTGGGTGGGCTAGTCCCACTGAGGAGAGAGGGCTCCTCAAATAGCCTGGATCCATGCCATATAGGGATTTAAAGGTAACAACCAACACCTTGAATTGGATCCGGAAGCAAACTGGTAACCAAGGCAGCTTGCACAGTTAGCAGTGATATATGTGCAGTCTTGGGGGCTCCCAGGACTGTGTACACCAGGGGTCTGCAACCTTGGCAACTTTAAGACTTGTGAACTTCAACTCCCAGAATTCCTCAGCCAGCAAAGCTGGCTGAGGAATTCTGGGAGTTGAAGTCCACAAGTCTTAAAGTTGCCAAGGTTGCAGACCCCTGGTGTACACCACTGCATTATGCACCAGCTACGGCTTCCAAATATCCTTCAAGGGTTAGCCTCATGTAGAGAGCATTGCAGTAATTCAGCCGAAAGATTACTGAAATGTTGAATGTTAAGATGTTGAAGAAAACATAATATGGCAGGCAGGGTACAATACAGATACTGTACATGGGAAAGGTCTTTCGTGCACCAATCCTGGTTTCAAAGTAATAGGCAACTTTAACTGATGCCAGAAACAAACTGAGAACAGGTACAGATTGAACCACCCTAGCAGCTCATAGTTCTGACTGACCTATCTCAGATACCAGCATTTTTCACCAGTTGACTTTTTCTGATGTTTCTTAAGGGCAGGCAATTATATTGTACATTAGAAATGAGAAGGATGGAGCTACTCAAGCACAAGTCACTAGAATGACCGGGCTTACATTTCCTTGGGAAAGGTACTAATACTCTTCAACAAACCAAGAATTTAGTAAAGTTAATTGCTGAGACCTTGCCCCCACTCTAAAATACCATTGATTCTAGAGATAAACTAGATTTCTGTCTTCATAAACAGTGAAGTTTCATCAAAAGTAAGTTGTACATTGAACAATGCATGAACAGATTTTCCAGGGAATAAAATTTTCATCTTGTCTACACAAAGTTCCAGTTGTTCCATGTAATCATTTACTATGATCAGCTACTAATCCAGATTTTCAATGCTTTCTTAAAATCTCATAAAAATGAATACCGTATTTTTCGGACTATAAGACGCACCGGTGTATAAGACGCACCAAGATTTCGAAGAGGTAAATAAGGGGGAAAAAGTTTTTGCCCTCCCCCAGCCCCCAGGAGCACTCTGCAGACCTCCCAAACCCTCTGCGCACCCCGTTTTTGTGAAAAAAGGGTCATTTTGCCCATTTTTTGCAAAAATGGGGGTATTTTGCCCTCCCCCAGCCCCCAGGAGCACTCTGCAGACCTCCCAAACCCTCTGCGCACCCGTTTTCGCACGAGGCGAGGCTTCGGGAGGCCAAAAATGGCTGTATTCGATGTATAAGATGCACCAACATTTCCACCCTCTTTTAGGGGGGAAAAAGTGCGTCTTATGCTCCGAAAAATACGGTAATCTGTTGGGCAGCATCAATGAACTAACAGCTTTCCTTGATTCTCAAATATATGCTACAAACAAGGGAGAAAATGTAACTATGTAGCATTCCATAAACAAGCAGCTATGGAAGAAGAAAAGTAATCCATCAGAATTGGTTTTGACCTCCATTGCCTTCAAAACAATCAAAAGTACACTCCTCAAATATTGAGTGTGTTATCTACTTTTGGGATTCCCATTTGCATCTGTTTGAAGATGTAAAAACTGATAGGAGGACTCCACTGACTTTAGGTCAGATATAGCAAGGATCTTATATTCTTATCTTTATAAATCTGTGACACAGTCCAAGATACCAAGTTCAATTACCCAGAATAACACTGACCTGCAAAGAAAACAAAGGGATAAAACATTTTGTGCACCTATTACTTCTTAGGCAGAAAATGGAAACAATTTCAATCCCTAAATTGAGTAGAAGCTAGAAACAACAGTTGCTTTCTGGATCACTTCTCCCTTCTTCTTGACATTTTTTGAACAAACCCAACATGCCCTAAGATGGCATATATCAAATCAAAACAGGCAAGATATTCATTTCATCTTGCTTCTACTTTTCTTAAGCGTTCTAGCTTTTCTAGCAAGAGTGTTTTCAACTTTCATTGTGACTGATACACACCTCTTTCTGATTGAAACTTGGGTTCATAGTTAAATCTGTTGGCACATAATGACCATGTCAAAGTATCATCCTATAAGATCCCCTGTTCCAAGCCATCAGCAAAGAAATCAGCACTCAAGAGGTTTAAACAAATGCTTCATGCTATTAACATTCATTCTGTTGTCATTGTATAACATAGGAGATAACAGCTGTTCTTCTATTTATTTTGATTGGATCAAATCTTAGCTGTTGGCATTTCAATCATGGAATGCCACCATAATATTTTCCATAACTAATTTAGCTCAGATGTATTGAACCGTATAGAGTAAATTCCTTTATAAAAGCACAGCAAAATTGTACTGCCTTTGGGACTGTTTGAGATAGGTTATGTTAAATGTGCAAATCTGCAATTCTATGATTTTTTTAATCCATTGAAAATTGATCCCAGTGGGGAAATCTTTTGAGAGCTAAAGAAAATCTGACCAAGTTGTTTATCTGTTCCCAACAGCTTCAGCCTTTCCAATAGGATAGAGGAAGTGATCGTTTTGCAACCTCTGAAGGGAGATAGATTTCCCTGCTGTAATGCATCTCTGTTTCTGTAAAAGTATGGATATTTTTAGTGCTTCGTTAAATCGCATTGACATATCTTTTTTGTAGTGATATTTGAGAATGATGGGCATCCTCAGTATGGAAAAGCATGTGTGAAGAATGGGATGAGCAACTCCTTCCGTATCTAACAAAGTAGTTACTGAATGGAAAGCAGTTGTATTCTGTGCTTATTCTTAGTTTGTGCTTATAACATGTGCTTTCTAATGGCAAAACTAGTATTGTTAATTAAATATCTGCTTTTTTTTTCAAAAATGCAAGATTCACCTTTTTTTTTTTAATCAACTAAGTGCAACTATTGGTTGCAACAGGAATTGACCAACCAGCTTGTCACCCGAGCCTGATGTTATGGGCTGACATTGACTGGCTCAAATCACTCTTCACAAATTTAGGACTTTTCCTTTCTTTGGTATTTATAATCCATTGGTATGTTTTGGAAAGACTTTGGGAACAACAGTCCAAGGTTGGTGTGGACTTGGAGTTGTGCACCCTAGTTGGATTGAGATCATTTTTCCCCTAGTGTCTTCTGGAGTTATCCAACCATTGTAACGCCAAAGTAATGTTTTATCTCAATTCAGTGATGGCTGGGTGACAGTATAAAAATGCTATAAGTAAGCATTTGAAAAATGCTCTTACTCTTTCATGAAGGAAGAGTATTAACAATGTGATTGCTGTCCCTGCAGACAGTTTCATGGTATCATCATTCTCCACCTCAACTTCCTGCACATGTAGGATCTTTATGAAGCTGTTTGTTAAGATGAATGGTGAATGTTTGAACGCCATGCTCAGGCCACTATCCTACTTAAAACTGTAGGTTTCTTTTCCACAGGCTTAACTATTCAAATTTGAGTCTGTCGCAGTCAGTCAAAAGTGGGAAAATTCTGCGCCAATGTGACTATATCATTAATTAGCATAAATCAATCCTTTCCAGGTTAATAATGTGTTTTCCACTGACTTTTATTAATTGCTTTTGCTAAACTACTCCATTGTTCAGAGTACATCTGTGGTACACAGCCTAAGTGTACATCTTTCTTACTCCTGGAAATATAACAATATTTATACTGGATTGCCCAGTATAGTCAGCTAATTACACTAAATCATCCATCCCTAAAATGATGCATTACTCCATAAATCTTGGATTGTTCCACATTTCCAGACATCAATCCAGGAAGAGCTGATCATGAAAATCTTCCTAAATAGAGACTTGGTGGCTCTCTAAGGTTAGAATGCGGTATTGCAGGTTAACTCTGCCCACAATTTGGAGTTCAATACTGACAGGCTCAAGGTTGACTCAACCTTCCATCCTTCTGAGGTTGATAAAATGAAGACCCAGATTGTTGGGGGCAATATGCTGACTCTGTAAACTGCTTAGAGAAGGCTGTAAAGGACTGTGGAGCAGTGTATAAGTCTAAATGTTATTGCTATTGCTAACTGTCTTCATTCTATTCCAAGTAACTGAGTCATTAGTCATACATATTCATAAAAGAAGAAAGTTTGTTTCTAGTTGGTAAAGGTGATATGACCTGAGACTTCCGGTTGACATCGCAGCACTCTCAGACACAGTGAACGGGTCTCTGCATTCACTGTGCTGACTTCTCCCTGTTTGTGGACTCCAAGAGGAGCCAAAGCTGCCCTGTAGGGGTGGTGAAGCAAAAAGGGGCACCCTGTGAGGTCGAGGAGAGTCGCAGCTCTCCTGTCTGACCCAAGGTTTCTTTTCCCTCTCAGCCACGGCAAGAAGAAGAGGCAGTTAAAGATGGCTGCCACAAAGCTGGGACAATCGATGAACATCTAAGACTGGTGCTGGAGCAAAGTAGGTGAACAGTGACTGAAACTGGGGGAAGGATTTCCTTTTGCTTTAAATTCAACCCCAAGGAACAATTTAGAACTATTTGCTCAGAATTATCTGTAAAAGTGGCGTCCAAGCATTCTGAGAAACTAGCAGACCGGAAGTGAGGGGCGTAGGAGAGAAAAATAATAAAATTTGAAATATACAGAAAATTGGACTCTTAAATTGGGAAGATGTAGTACTTGGAAGGCATTTTAAAATGCTGGAATCATTTACTTACAAAACTTATTCTGCTTTTCTAATTGTTCTATGACTAAAAGGGGGAAGCAGTGGCTCATGGCTAAGACGCTGAGCTTGTCGATCAGAAAGGTCAGCAGTTCGGCGGTTTGAATCCCTAGCGCAGCATAACGGAGTGAGCTCCCGTTACTTGCCCCAGCTTCTGCCAACCTAGCAGTTCAAAAGCATGTAAAAATGCAAGTAGAAAAATAGGGACCACCTTGGTGGGAAGGTAACAGTGTTCCATGCGCCTTCAGCGTTTTGTCATGCCGGCCACATGATCACGGAATTGTCATCAGACAGCACTGGCTCTTCGGCTTAGAAACGGAGATGAGCACTGCCCCCTAGAGTCGGGAACGACTAGCACGTATGTATGAGGGGAACCTTTACTTTTACCTTATGACTAAAAGAACGCTTGATTAGTGGCAATACTGAAATTTAAGCTGAGAGTGCCAGCTGCTGATGAAAGGAAAAATTACAAGCCTGGGAATACCTACATGAAGGACTGTTAAAATATCTGTTGGATTACTTTTAACTACCCTATGACTACTGGAGACCCAAATATGAAAATAAGGAAGAGAGCCAAGGTGGTGCAGTGGTTAGAGTGCAGTACTACAGGCTACTTCAGCTGACTGCTAGCTGCAGTTCAGCGGTTCAAATCTCACCGGCTCAAGGTTGACTCAGCCTTCCATCCTTCCGAGGTGGGTAAAATGAGGACCCAGATTGTTGGGGGCAATATGCTGACTCTGTGAACCGCTTAGAGAGGGCTGTAAAGCACTATAAAGCGGTATATAAGTCTAAGTGCTATTGCTATTGCTAAGTTTTCTTAACTAAAGGGACCCCTGAATGTGATGCTAGATGATTGAACCTGTAAAGGGGATGTAAAGAGGCTTTGGATAACTTTTGGGATTATCTAAACGGAACTGTTTATCTATGGGATATAAAGAACTGGGACTAGTGCACTCCCTGAAGGGCAACTTAAGGATTGAATAAATAGTTCTTGGATGGTTGGACAAAAGTTGATTTTTAAAAAAAAACAAGATGCTTTATGAGGCAGAAATGGGTGGAATTTCGAAGGAGATGGCATTACTTTTTCAAAATACAAAGGACACCATGGAGAAAGGATTTAAGAAGATTATGGAAAAAATGGAAAATACCATATGAGGGGTGATGAGTAAAGAACAAGACGCCCAGGAAAGGAGGAGTCAGAAGAAGAAATGAAAGATGAAGAAGACAAAGAGGAGACAAAAATGGAAATAACAATGATTGATGATTTAAAATGGGGAAAATGTATCAAGAGAGTTGGAAGATACATTTGAAAGGGAAATAGGAGTCTGGGCAGAAATTTTGGGAACTAGGCATTGGAAGAAGGTAGAGGTGGGAGAAATACCTAGATTGAATAGCCAAGAAGCAGATTCTGACAGTAATAGAGATCCAGTAGAGGAATTTGAGAGGCAAGTTAAAAAAAAAAGCATAGCAATTAAAGTATTGAAGCGGACAAGAGATGATGGATAGATGATTTTTCTTTTCTGTTGTTTTGATTTGCTTTTCCTTTTCTCTCTCTTAATTTTCTTTTTTTAGGTAGGTGACATGACTAGAAGTTAGGTAGGATAGAAAGAAAATGTTTTTTTTAGTAAAAGGTGATATGATTAAAAGTTAGAATAAGTGATAGAAATAAGAGAAGGGGGAATGTTAGTGTATACACTTTTATATAATAAAACAAAAGTAACAATAAGAGAAAACATGGAATAATTGAATAATGACAGATTGCAACTTATTATAATTGTGTATCATTATTAGAAATATATGTTGATTGAATGTAATAATTATGATTAATTTTACTAGTTTTATTTGTATTAGAATGTATGACACCCAGGTGCCACACTGTTCACGCATTGATCTGATATGTTTGTGTAAAAAAAAAAAACAACTTTTTAAAAAAAGGTGATATGACCTACTGACCATCCCTTGAAGATAATGTCTGTTTACTAAAAATGCTAAAAGTTATGTGATTATAAATGATTTTATGCTTACAAAAGTGAGTAGAAATAATTTTTGAAGTGTACCATGAAAAGACATGCATCATATAGTTGCAGAGAGTCAAGGCTGATTATGTCACCCTGTTGAACATATAATCTCTCTGCAAAATGTGTAAACTATCCTGAGTTAATCTTTTTGTATTTTAGTTTCCAGGCAGAGGGTTGCACTGACAAATGACATATGCCTGATGCTCACTACATTTATTCATTCATTCATTCATTCTCATTCGTTCATTCATTTTATAGGTCGCCCATCTTACTATGAAAGTGGTACTTACTTATTTAAAGATCATAGGAGCCCTTTCTGGGTGAAACCTGGAGTAGCTGAATCAGTCAAAGGATACCAAAAGTAAGCAATGGCTGAAGCAACATAAGAATATTACCACCAGACTGTCGTTTTGAAATTTGTTCCTATGGATGAAAAAAGAATCTTAGGTTTTTTTATACAGATAGTCCTCAACTTATAATCATAATTGAGCCTGACAATTACAATCGTAAGTTGTGACAGTTGTAAAGCAGATCACTATGTGACTGGACCTGTTTTTTGCAGCAGTCATTAAGTGAACACTATGCTAATTAAGCAACCACTGTGATCATTAAGCAAACCTATTGTTTACTATGGACATTTTTGCTGGAAACCAGAAGTATGTAGAGAAACACATACATCCATTAAACGGCAGCGCAGTGGTTAGAGTGCAGTACTGCAGGCTACTTCTGCTGACTGCCAGCTGCCTGCAATTTGGCAGTTCAAATCTCACCAGGCTCAAGGTTGACTCAGCCTTCCATCTTTCCGAGGTCGGTAAAATGAGTTCCCAGATTGTTGGGGGCAATATGCTGACTCTGTAAACCGCTTAGAGAGGGCTGTAAAGCACTGTAAAGCGGTATATAAGTCTGAGTGCTATTGCTATAGCTATTGCTATTGCAGAAGGAGAAAACTGATTTGCTACTGCCTTCTTGAGATTTTCTGATAAGTCATGTAGCCTAAACAGGCCTGCCCTTGCATAGCTTTTGAGCCAAAGTCAACCAGGTGCTGCCATCTGTGTGAGTCTCACTGCTAAGAAACGTACTAGCTTGTACATAATTTGTTGTCTTTTCATGACATTCAAACTATTCGCTTGAGGCTAATAATGCCTTTTTCAATTATGTAGCAACTGTGCCCCCCCCCACCCCCCGTTACATTTACATTGCTCTCAGTCTGAATACATACTTGGTAGCAAATACAAACAAGTTGAATACAAAACGCAATACAAAATGAATACGAATTCAGTTCCTATGAAGTAGCCATTCTTGATCCTCAGCTTTTTGGTTCCTTTCATGTTGCAGAGGGTGCAATCTTATAATATAGAGTTAAATCATGCCTGCAGCACACTGGAAAGACAATGGCAAAAGCAATTTATTTCTCACAATACAGTGTAGCTATTTGAGAGAGGGGATTGGCTAGAGGAGTGAAAGATGTTCTTGTTAATAAGCCGAATGTTCTAAGTTATCACTACCCTGCTGAGCTGTGAGTCATAATGCCTAACAATAATCTTTTACTGCCACCTATTGAGAGGAATGTAATTCTAAATACATTATTACAGCAATAGAAACATACATGCAAGGACGCCAATCATATCATTATTTTGGGGACAAACAGAAAAGAAATAAAAAAGTAAGTGAAAAATTAAAATGAAATAAGAAAAAGAAAGGGAAATACTAAACAAGGTAGTTCATACAAACACCACTTGCTTTACTTCTCTTTATCTTGCAAACCATCCTCGCATCATATCCATAAACTGCTTCATATGTTGCCTTTTTTTTTCCTTTAAACTTTTCACCAGCTCATCAACTGTATTCAATCAAACATTCTTTTTCCTCTTCACCCATTCACTCTTCCTTCAGAAATCGGTTTTGCAATTCATTTGTCATTTATTGTCTCTATATGGCCAAACTTCATTTTTGCATTCAGTCTGCATTAATTATGGACTAAATCTCTTCGGGTTTTATAATGCACTCTTAATTATGCCAATCCTACGGTACTCCATTTTTATGTTTCTCCACATACCCACTTCTCATTTCCATATCAAATGGGACAGAAGGGTGGTTTTACATACACAGTAATTTTCATGTCCTCCAAAAAAGTTCATTTTATTGATTAAATGATTAAAATGCTGGCTTAGAAACAAGGGAACTGTGAGTTCTAGGCCTCCCCTAGGCATCAAAGCCATCTGGCCGGATCTGATCCAGACACACTCTCTCAGCCCAATCTACCTCACCAGGTTGATGTTGAGCCGAGGTGGCGCAGTGGTTAGAGTGCAGCACTGCAGGCTACTTCAGCTGACTGCTAGCTGCAGTTCGGCTGTTCAAATCTCACCGGCTCAAGGTTGACTCAGCCTTCCATCCTTCTGAGGTGGGTAAAATGAGGACCCAGATTGTTGGGAGCAATATGCTAACTCTGTGAACTGCTTAGAGAGGGCTGTAAAGCACTGTAAAGCGGTATATAAGTCTAAGTGCTATTGCTATTGCTATTGTGGGGAAAATAGGCAGGAGTATTAGGTATGCTCACTGCCTTGCATTGACCAAATATAGAGGGATAAAAAACAAATCTAACTATATTAATAACTTCAACCAAAGCCTAGTTTCGCCCCAAGCAAACTCTCTTAAATTCATGACTGAAGCTTTAATATAGCAACTATGTTGCAAGCGAAAATGCTGTACCTGTATCTGCTTTAGGAGTGATACGCAGTGCATCATACACTATTAGAATACCAAAAAAGAAACTGAAAAAATAAATTGCTACATGTCCTTATTTGATTCTTCTTCCTGAACTCTAAACATACTGAGTACCTCAGCCCTTATAAAATGAGACCAGTTAGTATGCAAAGCATTGACCCTAGAAAAACTAGTTTGTGGATCAAAAACTATTATTGCACAGAAGTCGTATTAATTATAGAATCCATAATCATAGAATGTAATCCATACAATATTTATAATGTGACTTGAGAAAGAGTGAATGTGATCATTGAATATTGGGGAGAGGGAACTAACCTTTGACTCTTTCGTTTCTAATTTTTAAAATCATCCCAGAGCATACAGAACAGTTTCCATCAATTCATAGAGAAATACAGATACATATCTGTCAATCGCTAAGATAATTCTTACTTTGGAAAGTATTCAGCTAGAGCTGCCAGGCATTTTAATAGCTCTGTCTTTACCTATGCCAGCATAACATTTCCTGCCCCTACTGTCAATCTTTATACAGTTTCCATTGCTGAATGAAGGCTGATTTCCCTCCTTGCAGCATATGAAAAGTAGAGTTGATTCCTTTGGTTTTTTATTCTTCCTTTCTTGCATGTCACCAACTAATGGGGGGGGGGGCATCCACCAATCAAGGTCCTGGACCAAGAATAAGCTGAAACTGCCTGCAGGACTCATCATCTTTAGCTCCTTCCTGTGTTCCTCCTAATCCCAATAAGTTATATTCCAAGATGAATAAAGCTTGGGATTCTTTTGTTTTTAAAAGGTTTGGGGTCACAGAGAGAGTCTGAATTTCACTTTATTTTCAATTTGTCTCTCATTCTTCTCTTTTATTATATAAGAAAACAAATGGACACTTTCAGATACTTTCATGCTGTATCTGAAAGGTTATGTTGTTCAAGGTCAAGGTTGACTCAGCCTTCCATCCTTCCGAGGTGGGTAAAATGAGGACCCAGATTGTTGGGGGCAACATGCTGACTCTGTAAACCACTTAGAGAGGGCTGTAAAAACACTGTAAAGTGGTATAGATGTCTAAGTGCTATTGCTATTGTTGACATCATTTCAGTGTTACAGTATTAACCACTTCAGTATTCTTCATTGTTGCAGCATTTGAAACATTTGCAAATAATTTTCTTTTTGTTTCCCCACTTACTATGTTCATCCCTTTATAGAGGCCACAGAATGGTGGTAGATGAAGTTGAATGTAGACCAGAAGACAGAAGACATCCTGCACAGTCTGAAACAGCTAATAAATGTCTCTCTGATTCCCCCCCCCCCCAACCTGCTAGTAGTAATCTAAAGATTCTATTTCTAAAGCTTTACAGTAAAAGTAGTACTGGCCTACATGGCATTGCTTGCCTAATTTGATGTACCTTGAATGGCTGACATCAATCAAGTACACTTCTCTCCTCCCTTCCCTTTACCTTTGTGTGAACTAAAGAGTGGCTTATCTGAGCATTTACTCAAATTACATCTTTTATCTGACTATTGCCTTGGTAGCAGTTCTTCCTCCTGTTCTTCAAGGTCATTCCCTCTACCCTCCACAAAGATCTATAGCAATATTACATTGATCCATTTCCTTAAATTCGATATTTCCAATACAACAATACTGTACATTTATATGAACAGTTCTTTCATAGCGTCACTTCCATTTTTCAACATTTCTGTTTTAACATGTCAGTACATTTCCACATATAAGACAGCAGAATACTAGTCAAATGTTTCTGCCATTTTGAAAGGCTGCTTAGAGTTTCTAGGCTAGGTGCCATCAGCTTGAACATTTAAAAATAATTCAACACAGAGGAATATAAACAGTATAATTTTGCAAACAGTGTCTGAGACATGTACAGTTCTGTGACATCAAATTGACACTGCAGGAATATGAAGGTTTGAGCTGAAATGTTTTGAGACAAGAAAATAATCCCTCTGCCAAAATCAAAATTAAAGCTTTTAAGTACTACTTTAGAGAAATGTCAATTGAGCTGAGAGTAGAAAAAAGTGAAATATGAGGCATTTAAAATCTGAATAAACAGAGATTTCACTTATAAGTGTTTAGGGTATTCTACTCATATTTCAAATGTATTTATTTAATCATTGTATAATTGTAATTAACCCCAAATTGGTTCCTAATTATACGACAAGGTGCTGCAGTGAGATACCACAGCACATTTTCATCATGTGTATGGGATATCTGAACTTATACACCCAAGAACTCACCTAGCATGTGATCTTTTCCAGATAATACCCCAAAAGGTATTATAAACAAACATATAAGTTCATATATTATGATGAAGAGGAGGAAGTGTGACTATGCTATTCACTTCTTGGTATGTGAGCTGCTGTGTTATTCCAAACAGCCTTTACATATGGATAGACAAATACAGAGACTAGGGAAGTTATCCATCTGAATCTGTTCTGTGCTTCTCCTTGTTTCCTAATTCAGCATTTTTTAATCTTCTGCTCCATAACATCTATGCCTGTATCCTTCTTGATAATATTCAGATTTTTTTTCTCCATCTTATTATCTCCACTAACACTCCTCTGTTACTTACACCTTGCAAACCACAAGCAAAGATTATGTTAATATCAACAGATTTAATGCAGGATAGTAAACAAAATGCACCTCTAATTTATTTGAAAAAAAAGGGGTCTAGCTTCTCTGCATCACCATCAGCAATTAGTGTAAAACCAAAATTATTAAAAATGGAAATAAGGGGTTCCCAGGTTATGCCACAGATAGAAACATGTTTGAGGTTTCAAGGAGTATTTTAATAGAAGAAAAAAGCTCATTTTGGGGCAAATAAGGCAAACATATTTTTGACAACAGAGATAGTTATTTCAAGGAAAGAGAACTATGATTGGGATATGTGAATTCCAGAGCCAGAGTGAGTTGGAAATAATGCTAAGAAAGTGTAGGAAGTTAAAACCCACCCCTCTCCTAGAAAATGAAATATTTTAGGAAATATTAAAAAGGGCAGAATATTTTCCCCTAAAAGGGAGGCAGAAACTCATCCCCCCCACACCTTTGTCAATGGGCCAGCTCAGGGGTGGGTTCTGAAAATTTCCGCTACCACTCTGTGGGCGTGGCTTAGGGTTACATGCGCGCGCGCTCCCCCGGTGCAATTCTGTGTCCGCGCATTGGGGAGCTGATCAGCTGGGCTTCGGGCAAAGAATAAAGGACAGCCTTCACCCGGGGGCGGGTGGGAGGGCCCTTTCCAAAGCAGCAGCAGAGCACAAACGGCCCAAAACGTAAAAAAGCCGCCAAAAATTCCCGGAAAAAAATGGCGGTGCCCACAGACCGGCACCGACCAAGGCGGGTCCACGACACCATCATGATGTCACCAGCGCCTCGCTACCGGTTCAGACGACCCAGTACGAACCGGGAGGAACCCACCCCTGGGCCAGCTCATCTGCAACACAAAAGACATGGCCTCCAGGACATCTAGCTACAGAAACTCACCACATGGCACCTGGGAATATTACATCACCCAGCAAACCTACAAAGTTAGCTAAGACCCCTGCCCCCTGGGAGTCTGACCACCAATCAGTGCATTTCTTACACAGGAACAGGAAGCTGAAGGGTGGAGCCCAACAGAGGGTATAAAACTCAGGCACTCTCAGCATCTCGGCCCTTTTTTTCTTCACCCAACATCTTGAAGCATGTGATCACCTTTTCTGCTCAGGACCTCAAACCATGTGGTCCTGTCCACCATTAAACCATCTTTCCAAGCAGTCTCCATGTTTCCAGTGTCTTTTTCCCCACTTGGAACTGAACCCAGATGGACATTTCTTCCAACAATTGGATTATGAAAAACCTTCACAGAGCCCAGATGAATATCAGATTGATGTTAGAATCAAGCTAAAACTTTCTCTTAGAAGCACACAGCACAGGGGTGGGTTGTGGCTTACCTCGCTGCCGGTTCGCTTCCTCATGCACATGCATGCACAGTGCTAAAAACCCAGTTTCTGCGCATGCGCAGAAGCAAAAAACAGCTTCTGCGTGTGCGCAGAAGCAAAAAACAAAATGGCGCCGAGAGAGCCGGTTCGGGGGCGTGTCCAGCCAGCCATCGCTGCCAGTTCAGCGAGCGGGGGGAAATTCCCACTACCGATTCTATACAGCCGGTCCGAACTGGCAGGAACCCACCTCTGACACAGCAGCAGGAAAAGAACAAGGCAGATATTGATTTCATATATTAGTCATAACAATGCGAACATAAACTAGACAGGGTTTTTAAAAGTGGACAAATGAATTCTCAATTTTCTGTTGGATAACATTTATTTTTTAAATAAAATCTGCTGAAAACAATTATGTTTTGTGCTGTGAAATAGCTTTATTTTGTAACAAAGCTCATTTATTTATTTAGCGTATGTTACACTAGCTAGGAAACTACAATGCTAATGCAGAGTGGTAATTAGGCTGCCTGCTTTGCTAGCCCTGTTTGGTTTACACTTGCGTGCTTCCCAAGTTGTGCCACCTTAGCGCGAGTTAGCTCTGTACCAAAAGAAAAAAATACAAGTGGTTTTCCTGCCGCGTCATCCAGGACCCTCTCCCTCCACTGAAGCCACGTCACAAAATGACATCACAACTGAGAAATTTCAGCATTGGCTGGATTCTGGTCATCTGCATGAAGCGCTGGCTCATCTCTCCACCAAATGGTACCTATTTATCTACTTGCACAGAACATGCTTTTGAACTGCTAAGTGGTCAGAAGCTGATGCAGGTGACAGGATCTCACCCTGCCACACAGTGCTAGTATTCAAACCGGGGAAGCAAAAACCATCTCCAGTGTCATTAAGCCACTGAGCCACCACCCTTCCACAAAGTTCAATAAATGACAGCTTCATGAGCCATGGTAGCGCAGTGGTTAGAGTGCAGTACTGCAGGCTACTTCTGCTAACTGCCGGCTGCCTGCAATTTAGCAGTTCAAATCTCACCAGGCTCAAGGTTGACTCAGCCTTCCATCCTTCCGAGGTGGGTAAAATGAGGACCCAAATTGTTGGGGCCAATATGCTGACTCTGTAAACCGCTTGGAGAGGGCTGTAAAGCACTGCAAAGTGGTATATAAGTCTAAGTGCTATTGCTATTGCTATTCATAGCACACACAACATGTACATGGTTTGCAAACTACTCCAAATGCTCCCAGATGAAATTCTGGGGAATTTCACTAGGGAATGAAAAATACAGTGTGCATATTTTCTAAATGTCTCATGATATTTCACTATATATTACACTATAATGTTCTACAAAATTGGTACTCTCTATAGAATGAAATCACTGGGGTTTAAATAATTTTACCTTTGATTCTGCATTACATGGTAGCAAAAAGTGATTTCCGCTTTTACATTAAAGGTCAGGTAGAAGAAGTCTACAAAAAAGAATGCAAAACTTTAATGCTACTAATTCAAACAAAGGTTGGTCAGCAATGTCTGTTGTGGAGATGATGATATTGAAAAAGATGATTTAGGAAAATGGTGCTAAGACAAATTCAGGGGTGAAATGCTACCTGTTTGGACCAGTTCGGGCGTACCGGTAGCAGTGGCTGCTGGTGGTTCGCAGAACTGTTAGCGACGGCTGGCTGGCCATGCCCCCAAACTGGTCCCCCGGTCGCCGCTCGCTCACCCTGCAAGCGGATGTCCCAGGGCTGCACATGCACTCTGGCCCTATCCCGGCCAGCCTGATGTCATGCTGGAGCACCAGAAGTCCAATGCGGTGCGCATGTGCAGCAGCCCCGGGAGTCGGGACATCCGCTTGCCATCCTGGTGCGGCGGCGGCAAGGCCACCGCAGCAGAAGGTAATGCCAACACTGGTGGGGAGGGAGGAAGACCCGCTGCACTTGTCCGACTGCCGCCCGCTTGCCTTCCCCTCCACCCCGGGTCCTGCTCCCCGCATCTATGATGGGGGATGCGCCGCTTCCAGACCGGGCCACGCCCACCTGACCCCCAAGCCATGCTCAGAAAATAAGCCACGCCGACAGAACCAGTAGGGAACATTTTTAGATTTCACCACTGGACAAATTGTCTTATCTCTCCAAAAGGTATGGTTGCCAGAAGGCTCTTTCTTTTCAATCTTCCTTTATTTTAGGTGGGGGAAGTGAGGGAATGTAGGAGCAGGAGAAAGAAGGGATGTTGGTTCTTGAGAAAATGAGATTTGTCTCAATTACTTCCCCAACCCAAGATTAAAGAATGAGTAACCCTCACTCGTGCAATTTATCAAAAAAAAAGTGGGGTGGCTTTCTTCCCAGAATCAGAGAGTAAATGGGAAGGATTAAAACAGACTTGAAACCTTCTTTTCTCCTCATTCATATACTTGATGGCTTTGTTAAGCTAGGATTTCTTTCTCCCTTCCTCGCATCCTGCCCCCCCCCAACACCAATAATCTTATTTGTTATGAAGTAAGTCAACCATTTATTCATCTATAAGCTTCATCTGAAAGAGAATATTTTATGATTTAGTCAAAATGGGGTTTTGCCAAACTCTCCTCATCAAGCTAAATGGAAAGTAATAAATTTGGCTTCTCTATAATCAAGGAAAGATAATAAAAATATATATTTATGGGCCATCAACTGTATGAACTGCTTACTAATTCAATTTTTCTTTCTTGCTGTCCCCCCCCCCCTTTGTACTACTTTATAATTGCATCTTCATGTCACGAACAAAATGTTTCTTGATTGTAACAGAAGTGCTGGTTTTGGTTTTTAAAGCCCAAAACATGGGTTTCTACTAGTGTTCACAGGCATCTATGTGCCAATATGACTTTCCCTTGTGATCTACAAAATTCTATGCAACACCAGATGTTTAATTTAGTGGGAGAGGGGGAATCTTTTAATTAAAAGTATTAAAAAGCAAAGTTCCAGCCTCCGGGATATTTTTTCTCTCTACCAAAACGCCTCTGAAATTCATATGGATCCTAAAATGAAACCAAATGATTGCAGGAAACCCTGAAAGGCTTAGCTTCACACCAAAACTATAAAACAGGGGAAGGATGTTCAAAACTCCAAATGAGGTTCTTCATCCAAAAAGCATGACCACTCCAGAGTCACATGCCCTTATGGGAAACTAATCAAGCTCTAAAATTGTTTTTGGAGATTCTGCTCACAAACTTCTTGTTAGTTGTGAAGTCGTGTCTGACCCATCACGGCCCCATGGACAACGTTCCTCCAGGCCTTCCTGTCCTCTACCATCCCCTGGAGTCCATTTAAGCTCACGCCTACTGCTTCAGTGACTCCATCCAGCCACCTCATTCTCTGCTGTCCCGTTCTTCTTTTGCCCTCAATCATTCCCAGCATTAGGCTCTTCTCCAGTGAGTCCTTCCTTCTCATTAGGTGGCCAAAGTATTTGAGTTTCATCTTCAGGATCTGGCCTTCTAAAGAGCAGTCAGGGTTGATCTCCTCTAGGACTGACCGGTTTGATCGCCTTGCAGTCCAAGGGACTCGCAGGAGTCTTCCCCAACACCATAGTTCAAAGGCCTCAATTCTTTGGCGCTCAGCCTTTCTTATGGTCCAACTTTTCTTATGCTCACAAACTAGCCAGAGGTTATAATTGGCAGAGAAATAATACAGGCCATTTTTTTTCCACAATAGCTTTTTATTTATGGTGCACCTTCTCTATTTAATCAGTTTATTTCTTGTTTTCAGAATAGAGAATGGATGTAATCTTCTTTTATTCTACATAGTTTGAAATGAATTTTGGACATGAAGAATAGCATGTACAGATATTTAAAATAAAATAATAACATAAAAATAAGTATCAAATGTAAAGGAATCTGTACGATGCGGTAAAATATATGTTATCTTTGTTTTTCCTTTGCAGTATTATAAAATGATATCTAACTTTCAAAACTATTCCTCTGTAAGTTACAGTATACAAACTATCTAAACAACCAACCATTAACTCTATATTCATGCAAAACATTCCATAATTCAAGCCTATTCATTTTATTATATGTTTCTCTAAATCAATACATTTTCTTTTGGTCAATAACATTAAATCAACTATCTTACATTTGCACATTTCTCGGGGATTTGTTGAAGGGCAAAAACCTGGTCTGTTTAAGCCCTGCCTGGCATTTGGCAACCTGCACTTCACCCATTTTGCTCACTGTCACGTTTCATAGCCATTTTATCAGAGGTCTGCCAACAAAGAACACTAATCTGTAGTTTTTGATGAGCCTTCTCTCCACATAGAATATTGTAACAGCATTCTTCAAAAGGCCAGATAAAGTCTTCACACTTTAAACAAATCACATAGCCAGCCTCTAAACCAGGGGTGTCAAACTCAATTTCATTGAGGGCCGCATCAGGGTTGTGTTTGATCTCGGGTGTGGTGACCTGGGCAGGGCTGGGGTTATCCAGTTTTGCTAGTAGTTTGTTTTGCTAGCACGTGTGCCCCCCCCCGGGCTCCATTTTCAGCCATGACAGCCTCCTGCAGCCCTCTGCCAGTGAAAAGGGAGCTCGGAAGGGCCGCATGCGGCCTCCCCAAGCTCTGTTTTCACTGGCAGAGGGTTGCAGGAGGCTGTTGCGACCCAAAATGGAGCCAAGGAGGGCTGCACATGGCCCTCCCGAGCTCCCTTTTCATTGGCAGAGGCACCGCGGGCCGGTCCTTCGCTGTTTCCAGGGCAGGCCTGCGGGCCAGATCTAAGCACCCCGTGGGTCGGATCTGGCCCCCGGGCCTTGAGTTTGACACCCCTGCTCTAAACAAACCATTTCTAAAGTTTAACGTTTCTCCAGTTGAAACCAGCTACATTTGCAGCATTACCATTTTTTCTATATTCTCACTGCATTTATGAATTCATTTTCATTAATGTTTTCTTGGACACCAACACTCATAGCATTCATTTCAACTGCACTTTTCAACACATCACTAAAATATTCATTGCAGCATATCCTAAATCATCGTTTTTATTTTTTTTTTAATTTGTTCACTCTGTATGGGGCTCCTTGTTTTGCCTTCTTCAACTCCTTCCAAAATTGTTGTAATGTCCATCAAAATCATTCTGCAAATGAGCAAAATGACTTTTTTGAAACAAATACGGCCTGGAGGAAAATGAGATATTCAGGAAAATAAAAATCCCATTTTTTAAAAAATCTACCAGATGTTGAACTGGCAACCTTTTCTATGCTAAGCAAAGATCATAGTAACAACTGTGCTGTTTCAGTTCTGCTGAGAAAATTGGAGGTATAAACCTTAGAACGGAACAGGGTGGACAAAGAGAATTTTTCCTTTGAAGTATGTGTTGTATATACATATATGTGAACTGTATATATTTAACTTTGAATATATGAACACACATGTACATATATATGTGCATATGTTAAGGAAAGAAAGAGATTAGAAATTGCTTTTCCAGAAGCAAAATGCAGTTCACACTGGCAGGGGATTACCTAATGGGAAGATATAGAATCTGCAATTCAGCGTTTGCCGAAGTGTCTCATCTGGACTAGATTTGTTTCAGCTAGTTTAGAATCAAGGCTGGCCCAATATAATTGGCAGAAGGAATAACCTCAAGGAAGAATAGCCACAATCATGACAATGGTCAGATAAAAGAAATCCAGGAGAGAAAAGAAATTTGAAAATGTGAGTTCTCACAAAGATAAAGGAAGGGAGAGGGGAAGCGCATTCCAACTTGTAAATTTCTGTTATTATGATTATTATTTGAATAATGATTATTATTTATAATAAAAATATTAGATTGTGTTTCTTTGGTTTCCAAATGTGGAGGGCTGACACCCAAGCCCAGGGCAAGAGCCATTTAATTGATAAAATAAATGTAATAAATGTTTTTGTGAAGCATACCCCATTCCCGAGATCCTTGTGGACTGGATTATTCATTAGGTTTAAATATTTACTTACACACATAAACATTTATTCTGTTTGGACTTTAGAGATGGCCTATTTTTAGGATTTTCTCTCTCTTAGATATGTTGTGACATATGTTGTTCTCAGAATAGTAGGCATTTGTTCCAGTAAATTATAGTTTGCTAAAAATATTTCTTTAAATTGCTTGTTCTAAATGAGTGATGCTTTCAAGAAGCAGAAAGGAAAATTAATTTCTTGAGAAATTAAGATACCAATTTATTTGTCACATTCCAGATCCAAATGACACTGATATTTCAAATCCCTACTGACAAATCTTTTATAATCCCAGAAAACAGTAAACAACTTTCAATTTGCTCTTAAATAGAACTTCCATATAGGGATATGAATGCATTTTGGTGTGTTTTCACTAACAACAAAAATAGCACATTAAAACACTAAATTGATTATTCCCAAAAAGTTCGTGGCTGTCAGAAATAACAGGTTTGCTTTGCAGCTAGTGGTCTCTGCTAAAAATATTACGTTCAGGTAGGTAGCTACTTTATTTTGAAAAATTGCTAACATCACCATTTTTTTCACTTGTTTATAAGATCAATATTTTATTAGCGTATATGAGGTAGGACTTCTGGTAGAGGGACTTGCCATGTTCTTTTTAGTTATGTTTTTTCACTTTTGGTCCCGACTTGGTGCTCAGTTCTCGCATATAGCTCTAAGTCAGGGGTGTCAAACTCAAGGCCCGGGGGCCGGATCCAGCCCACAGGGTGCTTAGATCTGGCCCACAGGGCCGCCCTGGGAACAGCGAAGGACTGGCCTGCAAAGCACCGTTTTTGCTGGCAGAAGGTTGCAGGAGGCTGTCGCAGCCAAAAATGGAGCTTGTGAGGGCCGTGTGCAGCTCTTTCGAGCTCCATATTCACTGGCAGAGGGTTGCAGGAGGCTGTCGCAGCTGAAAATGGAGCTCACGAGGGCCGCGTGCGGCACTCCCGAGGTCCGTTTTCATTGGCAGAGGGTTGCAGGAGGCTGTCACAGCCAAAATTAGAGTTCAGGAGCCTGTTTTCTCTGGCAGAGCGCTTGGGCCATCACAGGCGTGCCCGACACGTGACGTCGAACTGGCCATGCCCACCCTGGCCATGCCCCCTGCCCCCCCTGAGGTCAAACACAACCCTGATGCAGCCCTCAATGAAATCGAGTTTGACACCCCTACTCTAAGTAGCTATGCCACATGCAGCGGCCATACCTTGCTAAACCATCTTGGCATTCAAACCAAGTCAGGTGAGGTAGCTGACAGGTCTTCAACCCTCTGTGAGGTAGGGGAATTGTCTATTCCAGCATGTGAAGTCTGGCCCTGGCAGACTGAATGAAGACTGATCAATGGTCCAGCAGTCAAGAAGGCAGGGCCAGCAGTTACTGTGAAACAGCATAAGCAGCATAAGCACAAGATATTAAGACATCCTGGTCATCCACTGTAGCAGGTGAGATTTCCAGCCTTAGCAATTATCCATGCCAGTGGATTTAGGTTTCTTCTGCTAAGCAAGTGGGATTGCCCCTGTGCAGTAGCTGTTTCACTTCAATGCCAACTTTCGTTGGGACGATTCATCTCAGCCCAAACTTAATTCATCAAATCCTCTGGTGATAGAAATGAAGCAACAGATGAAACAGACCTGAGGCACCTGGGTTTTCAGTTCAAGTAAAGTTGTTGCAGTCTGCACGATAACTTCTTTAAACTGGATTCCTTTTTCAGAACAGGTTTCCACAAGCAGTATATTGATGGAGATTTTTTCATTCATCTTGAAAACACTGGACTTGACCTAGGTCTTGCAGTCCGCTGATGCTGAACAACATTCTGACAGTCCTTGTTGATCAAAATATAAAGGAGCTACTGTCACAAACCTACTGTCAGCTCCAGTGAGCCTGCTGGCCCGGAGCTGGCATTCGGGCTGGGGAACGAGGCGCGGAAGCCGGGATGACGCTAGTGGCCATTACCTGTTGTCCAGAAGCCGCGGTGCACATTAAATAGCCGTCGGCCATGAGGCACAGCAAGGACTTGCAACCCTGATCGGGGAAAGCCTGAGTGACTGCTGATGACGTCGTAAAGCCCTGCAACGATTGTGCCTTGCCGAGAAGGATGACGCGGCCAGCTAGCAGCTGGGAGACGGCTGATCACACATGGCAAACAAACAAGCCCGGCGAGCGGATTGGCTATGGAATAATCACTAGGGTGTGGCACGGGTAGCATAAAGGTGGTGGGGAGCACGGAGCAGGCAGCTCTGACAACGATTACACTGCTATTGCTAGTGTTCATCAGTTCATGCCGGAGGAGAAGTAAAGATTATATTGCAAGCCAGGATTGCGTGTGGACTCTTTCTTGCTCTACCGGAACCTGACACCTACACACATGTGGCCTTTGGCCTGGTGGTTGTTTGTATCGGTACCTCTCTGGGGTAGCAGAGATATCCAGAACCATCCAGGGTGACCGGGAAGCTTTTTTTTTTTAGGGTTGTACTGCCCACCCTCAGATGAGAGAGGGGGTTAGAAAACATTGCCTGTCCCAAAGCATCTGGTTAGCTAGCCATGGTTGGTGGATCATCTCCTTAGCAGTCAACATGTATCAGGAAAAAACAAATAAAAGAAAACTCATCTTCAGAGCCTGGAATGTCATCATCTTGCTGGATAGAGACAAGGTGTCAAGGACTGAACTCATAGCAGCACTCATAACAGCCAGACTTCACCATCATCACATTGTCATCACTGCATTTAGTGAGACCGGGCTTGCCGATGAGGGTTCATTACAGGAAGCAGTGAGTGGATATAGGTTCTTTCGGAAAAAGAAACCAGAGATTGATAACAGAATCCACAGAGTAAGTTTTGCAATCAAAACTGCTCCGCTGAATAACATCTCTACTCACTAGAATAAATGAATGTATTATGAAGTGTTTCACTTTCCTTTCACCAAGTACAGGTATATCGCCATTGTCGGCATCTATGCACCAACTCTTGTAAGTCAAGATGAAGACAAGGAAAGTTTCTATTTGTAGGAAGATCTGGAGCAGACAATTTGGATAATCCCTGCCAGCAACCAACTCATCCTTTTGGAAGATTTCAGTGCTAGGATGGGAAGAGACAGCAATATCCTGGGATGGAGTCCTTGGGCGACATAGAGTAGGAAAGCTAAACAGCACATGACCTGCTGCTTCTGAGCAAGTATGCCAAGCACAACCAGTGCATCACTAACACAATGCTCAGATTTGCAAACAAGTATAAAACGACCTGGATTGTAACAATGGACTTCCAGTGTCCTCATTGTGCTGGACTTTGCTCTTCCAATCTTTGCTGATGACTATTTGCTCCGGTTGCACAAAGACAGTGAGCTACCATTGACGCTGAACAAACTCTCAGATAGCAGTTAGACTTAGCAATAGCAGTTAGACTTATATACCACTTTACAGTGCTTTACAGCCCTCTCTAAGCGGTTTACAGAGTTAGCATATTGCCCCCAACAATCTGGGTCCTCATTTTACCCACCTCAGAAGGATGGAAGGCTGAGTCAACCTTGAGCCTGGTGAGATTTGAACTGCTAAACTGCAGCTAGCAGTCAGCTGAAGTAGCCTGCAGTGCTGCACTCTAACCACTGCGCCACCTCCAGATGCTGCTACACTCCTTGGCCTCATTATAAGCCTCTGTAGGACTGAAGCATTTTACCATCTGTGCCAAATACAAACTCCATAGAACCAAAGATCACTGTTGATCATGCTCAGCTGACAAATGTAAACAGCTTCAAATACTTCGGAAGCATCATCTCAAGTGATGGATCTTTGGACAAAGAAATTGACTCCAAGATCTGAAAGTCCAGCCAGGCTCTGGGTGGCTGCATAATAAGAGCGCTTAAGTCAACATGTCTGTATCTCCACCGAGGTGTGGTTAACCTTTCCACCGTCTGTATCTCCACCGAGGTGTGGTTAATCTTTCTGTGTATGTGAGCTAGACTCAAATGTAAATATATCTATATCTATATCTATATCTATATCTATATCTGTATCTATATCTATATCTATCTATCTATCTATCTATCTATCTATCTATCTATCTATATA
>QLTV01000597.1:2954931-2965904 GCA_003457575.1 Thermophis baileyi | reverse complement strand
AAAAAAAAAAAAAAAAGATGTTTCCATAACATCATCAAGGATTGATCTCAACTTGATGCAAACTATTATTTTACTAAATAAATGTTTGAATGAACAATAGCTATGTTCCACTGGAAGATTTTTTTTTTTTAAAAAAATATCCCTCTAGGGCTGACATGATAGCAGTCTTCCAGTATTTGAGGGGCTGCCACAAAGAAGAGGGGATCAACTTATTTTCTAAAGCACCAGAAGGCAAGGCAAGGCAAGGCAAGACAAGAAACAATGGATGGAAACTAATCAAGGACCCCCTCTTCTTTGTGGCAGACCCTCAAATACTGGAATACTGCAATCATGTCACCCCAGATGACCTCCAAGGTCATCTTCCAGCTCTATCCTGATTGATGATGGGATTTCACGCTATAGAAAAAGCAGAAAGGGTGGGGGGGGGGTCAACCCCAGGCCGTAATACGGCTCCTCCTGTCGTACAAGCCGGGTACTGTCGTGATACGCAGTAACGTCACCGGAAGTTGAGAGCTTAGTTTTGCTTTACGTCTTAAAGCCGGAAGTGGTGCTGGAGAGTCTTGTTTTTTCGAGCGATCGCAATCTTCGTTTGGCTGTGACTCTTCCGGCTTTGCGGTGTGGCTGCTGGCGAGCGGCTCCCCTCGCCCGGAGAATTATGGACCGGAAAAAAAAGCCTCTGGATATAACAGTCGGTTCGGTGAGCAGCAATGGGGGAACTGGCGGGATTTCAGAGCGATTGTCGTTTTAGGGCAGAGGTGGGGAACGATGGCTCCCTTTATGACTTGTGGACGTTTTTCTCGCGTCTTTGGAGGTCTGTTTTTTTCCTCCAAAGTGAAAAGGGAACTACGTAGGTGTAGTGTTATAAGACGCTTACTCTTTGTAATCTTGTCCACACCGCAAATCTTGCATTGATTAAATCTTTTCTACCCTCCTTCCCCACCTCGTCTCTTCTTAAAAATTTCAGACTCCGTTGTCTAAAGGTTTGTTTTGTTTTTTCGTTATTCCTATTCTAGCTGGTAGATTTGAAAGCTGAACTGTTCCGAAAACAGGAAGAATTCAAGAAAGAGAAACTTCTGAAAGATGCCGGAGTCCATGTTAAGCCCAAAACAGTAAATAAGGTACGGTTTGTTTACAGAGTTTAGATTATTAATATCTGTTTAAGGATTCAAGCATAGTATTCTTAGTCTTCCCGTTTTTCTAAATGCATTCACTCCTCCTTCGTATGTTTGCTTTATCATTTGAGCTTCAGTCATTCTTTCTACATGATGAAACCACTTCAATATATTTTTCGTACTGCTTTTGTATTCTATCCACATTCATTCAATACCTATTTATTCTTGGCCCTATCTTTTGTTTTACTGCATGTCTACCGTAAATAATATATTCAGCTTTGTTTTTTGCACTAACATACAGCATTTATTGCAATTCTATTTTTTGACGTATTGACGCAAATTGTAAAAGCTCTGTAGGTCATCTGTGAGTTAGAGTCAAAAACAGCCAAATAACTTGTTTGAAAATTTGTTATTACAGAAACCAACCATTTGGACTAAGCAGAACAAAGGGGTTTCAGATCGAGCTGAAAAAGACGTCGAACAGAAGATAGAGGAGCAGCAAACTCTAGATAAATCAAGGTGTTTCATTTCTAAGAAAAGCAGACTTTACTAAATATTGTAAATAAGATTATAAAGAAAATAGGATGTAGCTTATCTATAAATCCCATATGATGTAGGATTGTGCTACATTATGAACCTATCCAGAATGGTTCTGTCTTCCTGATAAGAGCATCAAGGTAGACCCTGTCCCCCCAAAAGGAGAAAGAAATGGGACCCAGAGGCAGTCTTTGACATTCTGGAATACACCCCAGAAATAAAAATGCCCCTTTTCCTCTTAGCATTTGGAAAACCTTGAAGACTCTCTTTTCAAACCAGATATTAGATAAGACTTGAGAATGACTAGATAGCTATGCTATTATGAGGGCATTGAGCTGTAATTTATGGACTGTTTTCGTTAAAACAATTTCGTTACAAGTAATGGTATCATAGAGAGAAAGGAACAAGATTGTGGCTGTGATCAAATGAAAATACATATGCAGGGGAGAGGCCAGGTTCCCCCCCCCCCCCAATCATTGAATATGGTTTGGTATCATAGAGAGAAAGGAACAAGATTGTGGCTGTGATCAAATGAAAATACATATGTGGGGGGGGGGCCAGGTTCCCCCCCCCCCCCAATCATTGAATATGGTTTTAAACAATGTCAGCAATGCTGCTTTTCATAGTGGATTTTGGTAAATTGTAGAGCCTTTTGGGAAACATTCATTGCTGGATTTATTTTCAAAATTACTTCCAGACAATCATTCTGAACTATTCTCAAAAGGGTGCATATCTTTTGAGCATGTGGAGGATGTACAGGCACATGTGTAATGCTTCAGTCACATTCCCAAGAATGAAAACATGGCTTTGAATTGGTAGAAAAGCACTTTCAGGTTATCTCTGTGTGGTTGCAGGCATGTTAATCATTGACAGTTTTTCAAAACTACTTTGAGAGAAGGCAATCTTGACAGCATATAGTGGTCTTAAGTTATATTGTCTCATGTTCTATATGGCAAAAAGACTCATTGCTATGAAATAATAATGAAAAGGGAGATGGGTGGTTAAGAAGTTTAATTAATAAAAATGGTGTGTTACTGTTTTTAGGCAAAAACTGGAAGAGAAAGCACGTCTGTATGAAAAAATGACCAAGGGAGATTTTCCAGGTAAATATCTTTAGTTTTCTTGGGATTTTATGTGAAACATTTTTGATAAAGACTTTACTGTAAAATGCTGTTACTAGTAATAAGCACTCAGCAATTCTTACTTCAAAATAGGCATGTCTAGGGAGGCAGTAAAAGTGTATGATCTGTCTGCTGCTATCATAACCTTCCTTATGAAAAGAATAGGCATTTCTCATTGAAATAACTGATTTTGTCCTTGATAATGCTATAGAGCAATGGTTAAAATTTGTTCTAAGTTACTTTGACATTAAGTTCTGGAAATCTGCAGTGCCTAAAAAGAAAGCTTATGTTTCTACTACTTTTTTTTCTTTGGTCAATTTTTTTTTATTTTTTTCCATATAAACATACATATTTTGTGGACAGTGCATTGACTGGGTCAAGTCTTTTTTAAACAATTCTGACAATAATAATACAAATCGGTATGTGTAGTCCTAATCTTCCAACTTCAACAATGCTATTCTCTTTTCATAATCCTTTATCATTTTCCCATTAATTCATTTAAACATAAATAACATTTCTTTGCGCCATGTATTTGTTATCCCCTACTAAATACTATTTTTTAATATTTTAAAAATTACTCATTATTCCACCATGACTTCAATATTCCAAATGTGTAGGATTACTAGTAGTGCCAAATATTAACAATATTTAATCAATCCCGGGAGTGTGTTTCAAGATCCCCACAATTTCCAATCCTTAATATTTTAAATTCACTATATACTTTAACACACTGTAAATGTTAATAATACAATTAAATTTCCTAATCCTAAATTTCCATCTTCTAGTCTTAACTTATTTTATATATATACTACTATTTTCCTTGTTAGTATTTCCCCATTTTATTAATATACCTTCTCATTATCCATCATCTCTCAACCTTTCTAAGATCCCATTATTTATTGACTTTTTAGTCAGACTTTTATCTCTCTCTCTTGGATTCTTATAGCTCTTTGATATTTTTGTGCCTGCTAAACATTCCCTTCTGAATATCCTTTGTCTCTTTCTGCTGTATTATTTGAACACAAGACTTCATTTTTTTTAAAGAAGTTTTTCTTTTTTTTCTTTTTTGGAAAAGTTTTTCTCTTTTCTCTATTCTATTATAAGCTTCTGAGGAGTTATCTGATTGATTCCTACTTATTATTCCTCTCTCTTCTTTATTTTTAGCTTCTTGTATCTCATTTTGAGTTTCTTCTAATTTCTCATCTATTTCTTGAATATCATATATCTCTTTTCCCCTACTTGTTGAATGACTTCTACATTCATTCTTATGTCTTTATTGTTCTTTAAAGATTCACACACACTTTTTAACATCAAAATCATCTCTTCATATATCTCTATCATCCCCTGTAAATCCATTTTATAACAATTAATAAAAATTACTCAGTATATTTCTATAATTCCAATGTCTCAATATTTTAAGTCTCCTTTTATACTCTTTAAAATTCTTTAGTAATTTACAACCTTAAAGTTTCCCATTATATGTCTTCCCAGTTGTCCAAATTTTAAAGTCTTATTTAACTTTCCTTTCCCCCCTCTTTTCTTCTGTCACCTTTCTTTTGACTCGTAGAGTGTTCTGTTGAATAACATTTATAGTCCAAATCCAAGTTAATCCACTAAATTCCTCCAATCTTTCAAGTCATAGTCCAATAGCCAATTTTAATAAAGTTTAGTTATTTGCAAGTTAGTTCCTTTTGAAAATCTTCCGAAGGGAAGCAAAAGAAAAGAAACTCATTAAATACTCTCAAGTTATCCAAGTCATATTCTAACGTGAAGTCAAGGTCAGGTTTCTACTTCTGAAGACCAGTGGCTAGGGAATTCTGGGAACTGAAGTCCACACATCTTAAAAGCGGCTGAGGTTGAAAAGCACTGCTGTAGACAATGCCATTTGTCAAGGTAGATGCCTTTGTCCTCTTCCTGCAAAGAGCTTGGCCAGTACCGGTGGCTTTTTCTTTGTGGCAGTTCCATTCCAGCCAAGCAACTGTGGATAATGGTATAACAGATGATAACTTTGGGAGAGAAGCATTTTTTCCATGAGCATCATATATAGTCACTTTTCTCAACAGTCCAGGTTCAATACAGCCAATGTTCTTTATAGTTTGAAATATTCCATTTTCCTCTACTTCATTTAATTGTGCAGAAGTGCTAATTCAATTGCACTTAGCAAAGGGGGGGGGGTTTCCCCTTGTAAATCCTCCATGTTGTCATAGAATACAATATGTTTCTGTTTCAGCATTGCTTGAATGTCTCTTAGGTCCAGAAGAAATTTGGCACTCTTTTCCATTTGCTGAGGGCACTTTAAACTTGACAAATTTTTACTGAACAGTTCATTTTAAAACAATGAGGACAAGGGGGTTGGGGATTACCTAATTTTAGCCCATATGCCCCCTTTGATCTACATTCAGAAGTCCTATTCAGGAAATAGTGCAGATCAACAGCAACATAAATCTTTTCCACTCCCAGTAGCAAAAGTTGAAGAAGCTAGCATCTTTCTGTCCTGATAGGGAATTTCCAGATATGCATGGCTCTTATGTGTGTTCATAGTTGGTGTAATCTCAAAATGTGCTCCAGAAGTTTGGAAGGGGCCTCCAAAAAAAGGGGGAGGGATTAGGAGAAGGAATAAATGTGTGAAAAATCTTTTTGTGCAGCATTGGATTTCTCTCAAGAATTCAAGTTGTACTGCCTTTCTGTAAAGCAACAGCTACACCTGGAAAAGGATAATTTAGAAACTACTTTTTATTCGGTGTTAAATCTTGACATTGCTGTATCTAAGATAAAAGTATGTTAAAATCATTCACGAATCAGGTACTTGTATGCTCGACTAGATATGTCTCATTAATGACTCTTGTTATATAAAAGTTCTATGTAACCGTTAACTGGGCAAAATAGTGCATCCATCATAGGGCAACAATTTTTGAATCAAGGTAGGTCAAATCGGCTAACTTACAGAATGTGTCCAAAATCCAGGATCCATGATTCTCATGGGATTCAAAATGGACAAATGTGTAATTGCTTCATTGCTGCTGTGCCGTTGCCCGGAGGTTCAGTAGACTGTCATTAAAATTGGTTTTCTGTCATAGATGAAGAAACTGAAGAGTTATATCTTGTGGATTTCACTCAGAAGATAATTGACAAACAGAGAGAAGTACAAGAAATGTGTACCAGTGAAACTGCCAGAAAAGCAATGGGGGAGGAAAATGGGGAAGAAGAGAGATTCTCCGAAGCAGAGATCCCACCTCCACAGAACCCAGATGAAGAATGGTTGGTGATTGTATCACAATAGCGCTATTGTGTATTGCATAGCTTCACTGAAATCAAATGAAATAATCTGACCTTCAGTTTATATTGTAGCGTTATTATCATATATTTGCGCTGCTAGACCCTGGAAATTCATGTATCAAGCTTAACTAGACTGCTTGTTAATTCTTTTTATGACAGTCATAATTATGTTAAATTGTTATACTTTTGAAAGATTTGAAATTAACCTACTCATCAAAGTTAATTTTTTTGTTTTTCATTTTAGGGTTGAATATGTGGATTATTTAGGCCGTTCAAGAGGATGTAGGAAGAAAGATTTGCCCCTTCTGCTAGAAATGGATAAACGGAACCAGGATGAGAGGTAAACTTTATTGTAGAAAAACACTTATGCAAAAAAACAACAACAACAACAACCCAATTTTATGGGGGGGGGAAACAAGAATGGATGCTGAAATGACATGGGTTTCTTCTCTTACCAGAGGTAATAGTTTTATAGTCTTTGTAGTAGCTCCTCAAACTAGTCTAGATCTGAAATGCTATGTGTTAACTTACAAATGAGGAAACAAGTTTGTAGGAACTACAAAAATAATGTGGAAAGCCATGCAAAATGGTTATCTATGTTGTAACTGAAAATTGCCAACAGTTCTTGAAACACGCTGCTAAAAGTTCTAAAAAAAATAGAAAATGTTAAATGTAGCACTACTGTACTGTATTATTTGCAGACATAATTTAGCAGTAGTGTTGTCCTTCAGTATTTAGTGATTACACAGACCACAAGCAACTGCAGGGATTGACTGGGTTCCTGTCTTTATAAGCTATAAAGGCCTTGCCTCTGAAGATGCCAGCAGCAGTTGCTGTTGAAATGTCAGGAAGTCTGTTGCCTAGAGTCCAGGGGTGGGGAAAGATGGCTCTTTTATGACTTGTGGACTTCAACTCCCAGAATTCCTGAGCTAGCATGATTGGCTTAGGAATTCTGGGAGTTGATGTCCACAAGTCATAAAAGAGCCATCTTTCCCCACCCTTGGCCTAGACCATGGTCATTAACCGTTTAAGCCCAATACCACCCAAGAGATACTGGTTGTGAAAGCAAAACCAGTATATAATTTAGCAATACCTTAATAGTATTTAAGCAGTGGGATTTTTCCAGTAGAACTGAATTTTAATCTATTCTGATGGAACCTATTGTAGCATTTCTGTTCTTAGTTAAAGGAATTGCAAATATATAAACTCAGGCATGTAAAGTTACATGAAATAGTACTTACCTTGGTTATTTAACAAGTGCCTCTTCATATCTTGGTCAAACTGAACATTTTAGGGGAAAAAAATACTCTGTAGTCAATACTGTAGTGTTGAAAAAATGCTCATGTTCAAATATATTTATAGTTAAATAGCAGTAATAAAAGATTGTGAAACAGGACTATATATTGACCATGCTTTGCTTAATCTTCAATCTTCCTTTCAAGATACTGTCCTTTTACTAGAGAAGTGTAGATTTGGAAGAAAATATATTTCCCATTTTTTAATTGGAATAAGCTTCATATGAACTTAGAATCATTTTTGAATCATTTCAGAATAGAGTATGAAGGCACTATTTAGCTATCCTTGATGTCCTCAAGGTAATTTCTAGCAATTCATAACTGTTTAAGATAAACAGTATCTAGTATTGAGGAAGGCAATGGCAAACCACTCGAATCGTGAAAACGGCAAGGACTCAGGCAGTCACAAGGAGTCAAGACTGACTCAAAGGCAGGAACCAAAACCTTCACTATTAAGTAATCGTTTATAATGTTGAATAAAAGCTAAAGGCAAAGGAGTCCCTCTGGATTTTACTCTGCTAGTCATTGATGACTATAGGGAGGCGGTGCTCATTTCCATTTCAAGGCCATTGAGCCAGCGCCGTCCGAAGATATTTCCATGGTTATGTGTCCAGCATGACACATCATGGAGCTCTGTTACCTTCCCACCGAAGTTATACCTATTTATCTACTCGCATTTGCATGCTTTCAAACTGCTAGGTTGGCAGGAGCCGGGGCAAGGACTGGAGCTCACTGTTGCGTGGCGTTCGGGTCTTGAACCTGGACTAATCATTTATAATGCTGAATGTATAAATTAAAAACAAATTCAGTCTGTGGGCAACTAATTCTTTTTGCTGAGTGAGAAATTTTTGAAAGGGTTTACTGGCTACAAAATGAACCACCATCTCATGAATAAGTATATTTTTGGTACTATGTCGTTTGTGCCTTTACAATGTTGACTTAAATGAAGGGACTTTGCTAAATCCAAAAATAAGTCTCTCTTTTGACTGCGATCACATGTTAACTTCTGATCACACACTGAGAGATATGTAAATCTGTGGAAATACACTTGAGGTGGGATTTCACTTCGGTCCTCCTCCTGTAGCCATCCCAAAAACTTGCTTAAGTGACTTCTAATCCTTCAGAACGTATTTTGAGTATATGTAAATATGGACAATAGTAAGGCAGAATATATAGTCTGCTGATGTTATTCTATCAACAGATGATTATGTACCGAATGTTATCCAAAGTCATGTAAATTGTAATAAAATTGTAATACTGTAAATACATTAAAGAATACAGTTTTACAAGCCCATGCTTGTTGAGGACGGGAAAGAACATATCTCCATAGTTTCATATTTTCATTAATGGTAGTTTTATTTTTTTAAATTATTTTGCCTAACTAAAATTAGTTGAGTGCCCTTCTGATTGTTTCACACCTACACAGTATTATACCAAGCAATGTCATTGGGATCTATTCTACAGTTGCTTTGACTTTCCTTACACTGATATTAAACTGTAAGATTGGATATTGGGGTGGTGTTGGTATAGCTACAGAGTTTGGGATGTTCTCTCATATACCACTTTCCAATTCTTAATGATGTTTTTTTTATTATTATTCATGTAGGCCAGAGACTGAAAAAAAGACTCTACTGTCAGACGACATGAGAAGGGAGCTTCAGCGACAGGAATGGGAAAGAGAGGAAGAAGAAGCGCTGAACAAACCTATGGGGCCAATTCATTATGAAGACATTCGAGAAAATGGTAGGCTGACTTTCTATGATTCAAATCTGGTTTGAAAAATATCACACAGTTTTAACATCAAGCTAAATTCTCTTGTCCTTAGTTAAAATAGGTTTTTTTTAGAATGATAGTTCCGATGCAGACTTGTTGGGCTGTTATATTAATCACTCTTTGTAATTAGGGTTTTATATACAAAACTACCCCCTTCCACTCTTTAGTGGAAAAATGAGAATTAGTTTGGTGTCATGGTTTAAAGGCACCGGGCAAGAAACTGGGAGATTTGTGAGATTTGAGATCTGTCTTATGCACAAAGCCAGCTGGGTGATTTGGGGCCAGCCCCTCTCTCTCTCTCTCTCTCGGTTCTTGGAAGAAGGCCATAGCAACCATTTCTGAAAATTTTGCCCAAAAAACTGCAGGGACTGTAAATAGGAAAAAAAAATACATGTAGTCCTCAAGTTACAACCATTTGTTCAATGACTGAAGTTATGACAGCGCTGAACAAAGGGATTTGTGACCGGTTCTTCAAGTTCCCGTCTTGCAGTATCCCCACAGTCACATGAACAAAATTCAGGCACTTGGCAACCAGTTCATATTTACATTGCAGTGTCCCACAATCACATAGTCACCATTTGTGACCTTTCCTGACGGCTTCCCACAAGCAAAGTCAATAGGGAAACTGGCAGGGAAGATCACAGGTCACTTTGGGTAAGTCCTCCCTGGCCTATCTTTGCTCTCACCCACCAGCATCCTCCTCCTCTGTCCTCTATGCCTTCACACACACACACACACACACACACACACACACACACACACACACACACACACCTGCGCCCTCCTCCCTCAGCTTTCCTTAGCTTGCGCTTCATCACAGCACCCCCTCTTGCAACTCACGCATGGCCTGCACCAGGCCTCCCTCACCCACTTTTCATCTGGGTCTCCCTTTTCTTCCCACTTAACGACCCACATCTTTTAAGTTACAGTGACAATTGGGACTGCCTGGATTGTCATCACTAAGCATTGTGGTCTCATGATATCATGCTTTATCACCACAGCACTTAGCAACGGCAATCCCAGACCCAGTGGCAGTTGTAACTCAAGGATTGCCTGTAGCAAGATTAGGGGGCTACTCACATTTGTATTATCAATAACTATATTGCCCTCTACTCTGTGCTTAACCAAAGAGTAGAAGTCCTAAGTCTCACTCTAAGCAGCAACTAAAAACAGAAGATACAAATACAAAAAGAAAAGGTTAAAGTTTCAGTGTTGTAAGTTACTATGATTGATTTGTTTCTTTGTTTATAATTTTTACAAAGTGGTGAACATATCCAACATACCCTCCTCTTCCCATTCACAACCACTACTCTGAGGTGTGTTGGACTGAGAGAGAGTGGCTGGCCCAGTCACTGAGCTGGCTTTCATAGTTACGGCAGGACTTGAGGAATGATAAATGTGGACCAATACAAGTCTGTCTAAAATGTAAAGGTTTCCCTATTCAGTCATGTCTGACTCTAGGGTGCGGTGCTCATCTAGGTCAAGGGAGCCAGTGTTGTCTGAAGACATTTTCCGTGATCATGTGGCCAGCATGGCTATATGCCAAAGGCGCACAGAAAACTGTTACCTTCCCACTGAAGTGGTACCTATTAGTCTACTCGCATTTGCATGCTTTTGAACTGCTAGGTGGGCAGGAGCTGGGGCAGAAATGGGAGCTCACCTATTGCGTGGTGCTCAGGTCTCCAATTATTTTATTTATTTATTTTTATTTTATAAAATTTATATGCCGCCCAACTCCCGAAGGACTCTGGGCGGCTTACATCATAAAAAAATAAAACATATAAAAACAATTTTAAAAAAAAACCATCTATATTTAAAATAAAACATTCACACAACCATGCATGGGCCAATCAGAACAA
>QLTV01000597.1:2939106-2952950 GCA_003457575.1 Thermophis baileyi | reverse complement strand
TAAAATGCAATCATAAATCATGAGATACAAACAACAAGTGATAAGAAGTACAAATGATAGACTCAATAATTCCTCTGTAGAACTGTATAAGCAGCTCTTTGGGCAGTTTGAGCTTTCTGAGTTGGCGCAGAAAGAACATTCTTTGTTGTGCTTTTTTGATGACGTTTTTGATGTTAGGTGTCCATTTTAAGTCTTGAGATATGATAGAACCTAGAAACTTGAAGGACTGTACTGTTGATACTGTGTTGTCTAGAGGTGTAAGAGGTGGAAGTATGGGAGGGTTTCTCCTAAAGTCCACCACCATTTCTACGGTTTTGAGTGTATTTAGTTCAAGATTGTTCTGGTTGCACCACAAGGCTAGTTGTTCAACTTCCCGTCTGTATGCAGATTCATCGTTGAAAATATATATATATTCAGAAATGTCTATCTTTGCACTAATATAATCTTGGAGAAAAATTGTAGGTCCATATTAGCATCCACGTTGACTTTCTAGAGTACCCCAAAATACTAGTTTCTGGCATATTCTGGTGTTATTGGAAGAATTCTGGCCTGAAACCCTTTGCTATACCATCAGTTATAGTAAAGGAAGTTCAGGAATTACAATGTATGATGAACTGTAATATGGTACAAATTTCTTTCAGAGGCCCGACAGCTTGGTGTTGGTTACTTTGCCTTTGCCCGTGATCAGACTTTGAGAAAAAAACAAATGGACACTTTGGAAATGCTAAGAGAACAGGTACGATGTTTAACAGTCTACCAAGTGTGGGAAATTTCCTGATGTTCTGAAATGTGCATCCCAGCATCCCTCGGCAACAGCCATGTTGACTGGGCTGTTGGGTAATTGTAATTCAGCATCATTTGTATGCTGTGATAAGTTCTCCATCCCTAAACTTACACTGTGAAATACCTGGGCTTTTCTCAGATGCTTGTCTCCTCTATCCTTGGTGAACTGGGTCTCTGAATAACACAAAGAAGTGGCGTTTCCTCCCCCCCCCAATCCAAGAGCCACATTTGGTAGCTGATGGACCAGGGAAGGCACTTATAGACTTGCACTCTGAACTACAGAAGGGAGGTACTATGATTCTCCCGCTTTTAAAATGGCTGTTCAACAAAATGGGCGGAATAGAAGGGACCCAAATAGGATTGTTTGGAAGGAAATGTAAATCTCCCCCTCACTCCAGCTTTTCATGCTTCTATTCCCTCCGTTGATGGAAAATAATCTGGGTTATTGAGAAAAAAAGGAAAAAAAAAATTTCCTCAATGTTTCAACCTAATTACAGGTAGTCCTCAACTTACGACCACAATTGAGGCCAACATTTCTGCTGCTAAGCGAAACATTTGTTAAGTGAGTTTTGCCCCATTTTATTTTACTTTTCTTGCCACAGTTGTTAAGTGAATCACTGCAGTTGTTAAATTAGTAACACGGTTGGTTAAGTGAATCTGGCTTCCCCATTGACTTTGCTTGTCAGAAGGTCACAAAAGGTGACTATATGAGCCTGAGACCGTCAACCGTCATAAATATGAGTCAGTTGCCAAGCGTCTGAATTTTGATCATGTGACCATGGGGACGCTGCAGTAGTCGTAAGTGTGAAAAATGTTCATAAGTCACTTTTGTTCAGTGATGTAACTTTGAATGGTCACTAAATGAACTGTTGTAAGTCGAGGACTACCTGTAAACAGAAGCAGTTATGGTTGAATCAACAAGTAACACTACAGACTTCACCATAACCCACATAGAACATGTATAATGCATCTAATATACACAATAAATTCAGCTCTAAAGAATTCAGTTTAAAAAGTGTAAATTGGATAACAGTTTGATGCTTAAACCTAAGTATGGGAATAAACTATAGTATTAAAATATCACAGCTTTGTTACTGAAATATTGTATTAATTTCTTTTTTAAGAAATGTTTGTCAGTTATGATGATGCAGTGAAAAATGCCATCCAATACAATTACTTTGTTTACTTAGGAAATACAGTTTAGTTACATCATAGTAATGGTGAAATTAAAGCTTGAATCTCAAAAGTATGGCAGGAAATGGATAAAAGAAATAATATCTGTGAACATCTGAAGAAAAAATGAATTACTATTGTATTGCCTTTCTCCAGACCATTGGTCAGAGAGCAAAGCGTGAAAATTTAAAGGAAAAACGTAAAGCTATTTTGGAATCCAGGTTGTCTAAAATTCGAGCGAAAAAGCGCTTAAAAGATGGGGATACGAAAGAAAATGGAGGTAATTTTGAATTATTTTCTATAAATTTAAAAGCAGTTTTGGAAGATTTACATATTTGATTAGATTACGACGTTTCTCTTATTCACTAACAACCACAAATTTGACTATACTGTATTTCAGTTTATTCTGAATCAATCAGAAAAAAAGTTGAAGTTTTAGAGAAAGACATATTGTGATAACTTGTGCATGTGCATTGAAGAAGCAGGATGGTGGATTAGGACCAGACTTGATTTTTCTAGTTCAGACATAGCAATAATCCACAGCGGCCTCTCTTCATAAACTCCAAACTAATTTTTCAGATATTTAGAAAATTATGCTTTAATTACATCAATTTGGATGGTTTCTGTTCCCCGCTAATATTTTTATCACTGATAAACTTGAAAAGCTGGTGAAATTGATGAAAGGAGGAGTATGAAATATTTTTCTTACTGCTTGTTTCTTCAACTCTATTACAGTATAGTCATTCTAGGGTATGTTGCCAAGTCATAACTTTTGTTCTATTTTGTGGTATCCATTGAAATGTAGAGATTTTTTTTAAACTCCTTGCAGCTTACTTTGTAATAACTTTCTTTCGAGGAGGCAACAGGTAATATCTCAGTGACATGTTTACTGTGAGGAAATCATTCCATAAATACACTTACTGTACAATATCATACAGTACTGCGATATCATATCACATCCATTCATTGTATGCGGTGCCTAAAATCTATATGTTGTTCTTCATAACAGAGGAGGAAACGCCAGCGCCAGTCCTACCTTCAAGCAAGCCCGCTGAACTGCCCAGAGTTTCTACAGAAACTAGAAAAGTAGAAGTTATCATTCAGGAGAGGAAAGATACAAAGCCGGGTGTGCCCTATGTTCGTGAATGGGATATAGGCAAAGGTAGGAAGCTGCAGTGTATACACAATGTTTTGGACTGTCAGCATGTCAAGAATCCTTTGGTTTAAGCCATGGTGGTTTGACCCATGGAACCCCCAGCACTACCTTTTAAATTCCCCAAAAAACCCTGATAGTACTTTGTCAATCTCCGACAGCAAACTTAATGATTTTAGCAATGTGGTTTTTTCCCTTGATTTGGAGAGGAAGTGATGGTGGTGTTGAGACAGTTTTAAGTTTTAAATTTTGCCAAGGAAGGACTTTCTGGAATCCATTAACAAGAAGGAAGTTCTGTAACCCTCTTAACATGTTACAGCCCATGACTAAGCAACTTAAACTCTGGTTGGGTCATAAGCATTTCAGGTGAGAGACTCCTGCATCCCAACATAATACATAAAAACAAGTCTGTTCATCCAGACATGACGGAAAGGTTATAGCTGCATGTAAGCTGCTTCTCTTTCACAGCCTTCCCCAGATTACTAAATGATACATTCGAAGTTACAGAGGCACTGAAAAAAGTGACAGGACCATTTTTCACAGGTACAACCATTGCAGCATCTCCATGGTCACATGATTTACATTTGGATGCTGGACAATTGGTTCACGGTTGTGGGTCCCAGAGTCTTGTACCAACTTTTGCAACCTTCTGACGAGCAAAGTCAATGGGGAAGCCAGATTCATTTAACAACTGTTGGAAGGAAGATCATAAAATGGGCGCAAAAATCACTTAACACATTTCTTACTTAGCAACATAAATTTTGGGCCCAATTGTGATCGTAAGTCGAGGACCACCTGCATTGTAGATGGCACCCAATGTGAATAACTCGGGTGACTTCAGTCTTTTTTTTTTTTTAAGATTCCATTAAGGTAAGCAAAATGGGATTTCTTAAACAAAAGTAAAACAGATTATTGTTCTAGGGTTTTTTTTTAAAGAAGTAATCCTTTTATAAAGCTTCATAAAGCTTGAGTTCAATTATATATGAAAAAGCAAGCTAAACTTGATATTTCTTCCTCTTCCCACTAATAGAATTCACTTTTGGACTTTGGTCAAAGAAGCAGAATGAGCTCAGAAACGAAAGAGATCCAGAGTTTGCACCACCTTCTGCTTACTTTATCAATCAAAAGAAATTTTACGGTTTGAATAATCAAAATTGGAACAAATCTGAATCCTCCTATGTAAGTACGGAAAACAGTCTTACAGGCAACTTGCCATCTACATCAGCTGAGAGTCACAATAACTCATGGAACAATGACTTCATACCCACTCAGGCACCTGAGATGAGGACGTCAAATCAAGAGCCGGTTTACCAAAGTTTGGATGATATGCTCTCCTACTATAAGCAAGTCACATGAACGTCCGATGCAGTTAGGAAAACAATTTGTTCCCCGATTATTAAAACAAATTAAGGATAGTTCCTGTGAGCAGGTGAACTTTCCTGCAGTTGCTTATCACTTCTAATATTAAAGAATTCACTTCAAAGATAGCGTCTTTGTCTGGAATTTCATTTCTTTAGGCACACAAAAGCTTGGATATGATCAGGTTTTAACATTTTAATAACAGTCCTTAATTACCGTATTTTTCGGAGTATAAGATGCACGTTTCCCCCCCCCCAAAAGAGGCCTCCCGAAGCCCCACCCCGCACGAAAACGGGTGCACAGAGGGTTTGGGAGGTCTGCAGAGTGCTCCTGGGGGCTGGGGGAGGGCAAAAACGCCCCCATTTTGCAAAAAAACAGGTGAAAAACAGCCCGTTTTTCACAAAAACAGGGTGCACAGAGGGTTTGGGAGATCTGCAGAGTGCTCCTGGGGGCTGGGGGAGGGCAAAAACTTTTTTTTTTCTTACTTACCTCTTTGAAGTCTTGGTGTGTCTTATACACCGGTGCGTCTTATAGTAAATACGGTAATTAATGAAAAAGGCTATGATAGAGTAAGAGCTACTCAAGAAGATTTTCGCTACACATTCTTCACCATTTGCCCAATTATTTGGGAGTCAAGCAGAGGTGAGCAACTTTTGCAGCTTAGGAACTGCAATTTTTTTTTAACACTTAAAGCTCACAGAAGGAACACTGGAAGGTACTGGGTTGAAAAGTGTCATCATTTTGAAAAGAGTTTATTAATGTATTTAATTTGCTAAATTCATATTCTGGATTCAAGACGGTAAATCTAACATTCTATCCTTCAGTTTTTCCCTATGACATCTTTGTCAGATAGATTGGGCTGAGAGTGACTGGTAAACTCTTGATACTAAGAGTGAACATGATTCTCCGCAGTCTTGGTCTAGCAACATAACCATGACACTCCATGGGTTCCCATACCACCCTCAGTCTCTTCATTTAACCTGTCAGTGCTAAAAGACTGCAGGAGCTGCAAAATTTCAGATGGAAGCCATTTCTGATATGGATTATCTTTCCTCAGATTTCCTCTTTAAGAAAATAAGTTTAGATCCTACTATATGTGATTATAATATATTTCTTACAGGCATTCCTTATGTGTACGTTCTTTATAATCAAACATTCACATATGACATGCTATAAACAGAATTCCTTTAAATGGCAATTTTTTTATTTCTCTTTATTTTCCATCAATCTTTCGAAATTCTTCCAGTGTTAAACGAGATTAATGTTCATAGATTAGTATTGTTGACCTTCCAGATTATTACAGAACAGCCCATTATTCTAAACTAATTTTGTGTTACTTAAGTGCATATTTAAATGTCCTCTGGATTGGTGATGTGTAGCTGCAAAATAAAACTATATTTTCCAGTTTTGAAGGTTCCATTTTTCCTACAAAAGATAAAAGTTGTATTATTTAATGAGATGCCTTGAAATAATGAAGTAAAATGCAAGTTCTTCAGTAATGTGTTCCTGGGGGGGGGGGGCGGCGGATGAGTTCATAAAGGTATACTGGCTTTAACAAATAGACCATCAACAAAGCTAATGCCTTGCCTGATTTTTATTTATGACAGTTACTGTAATTAAAAATGTATATCTTCAAAAGTGAGAGTAAACTACATTGTTATAGTGAACTAATAGAATGCAAGATTTTAATGGGAAACGTGTTTCACATTTTTCTTCAGGAACAAAGCCAGTTAAGTACAATTCGTCTTGTCAGCCCTTAAACCTGAAATTCCTCAAACTTGTCCAGTAGATGGCACAAGCTGCTTATAAAAATAGTCTCAATATCCACAAAGTAGAATATTTTTTTAAAATTTTATCATCTTATGTGGACTTTTAATAATTTAGAGTAGCTATTATCCATGGGGGAAAATTATTTTTAAGAACAGTAAAATAAAAGATTAAAAGTGGGGAAACCTGAATTCTATTTCTACCTGGAAGGCAGCCAGTTGATTTTGAGCTATTCATTCATTCTCTACCCTAGGAAAGAGGCAAGAGAAAACCACTCCTGAAAAATGGTTTAAAGAAAACTGCAGGTTCTTGTTTGTGCAGTTGCCAGGAACCAAGACTGACTTGAAAGGCACACACTTACTACTTATTTCTGCTGAGGAACATATTTCCTGTGAGTTCTCTAGGAGAGGTTTCTTTCTTTCTTTGACCACCTATCTCTCCCTTTTGCTCAATGTACTTTCCAAGGAAAGGACACTTCTTGACCGAGGTCTGAATTATTTGCAGAGAGGTCTCCTGGCAGGGATGGGTTCTAACTTACCTTGCTGCTGGTTCGCTTCCTCCCGCGCCGCATGCCCAGTGGAAAAAAATCCCCCCCCCCCAAAAAGCCGAAAACAAGATGGCGATGCATGTGCAGTGCCGGAAACTCGGCTTCTGCGCATGCGCAGAAGAAAAAAAAACGGAAAAATAAAAATAAAGATGGCGGTGTCCATGGACCGGCACCGACCGAACTGGATCCGTGACATCATCATGACATCACCAGCGGGTCGCTACCAGTTTGGGCGAACCGGGAGGAACCCACCTCTGGTCTCCCGGTAGGTGAAATTAATCAGCAGTTCTTCACAGTCTTAACCTAGAAATGTTTTAGATTGTCTGCATGCAAAATGTGCACTTCTGTCTCTTTACAGCCTTTTCCCAAACTATTTTGATACAGATGGAGCTATCCTATACTGTGTTGGGCCATCAGTCTTAACCTGAAATGTATCCAACTAACCTGACTGGTGCTAGCTTTCTAAGATTTTGAGTCTTGGTGGCACAGTGGTTAGAATGCAGTATTGCAGGCAAACACTGTCCACAGTCAGGAGTTCGATCCTGCCCAGCTAAAGGTTGACACAGCCTTCCATCTTTCCAAGGTTGGTAAAATGAGGACCCAGATTGTTGGGGGCAATATGCTGATTTTGTAAACCGCTCAGAGAAAGCACTGTGGAGCGGTATATAAGTCTAAATGCTACTACTATTGCTATTTTAAGCAATCCTTTTATTACCTGCCTTATCACCCAAAGATATTGGTAAATAGTCTGGAAACTTTATCATTCAAAGTACGGGTCTACTGGGCACAAATGGTCCCTGGAAATTCTCCACCAAATTTATGAGGAGCAATAACTTTCAAGAATTCCTCAAGGACATAATTCCTCTTTAGCAGTAACAGCAGGGCTGCTGCTGCTGCTGCTGCAAAAAACAAACAAACACCCCCCCCCATGGGAGGACACACTACGTGATACCTTCCATTAAAGCATGGGAAGCCAAAAAGGTAGGCTGCTTCAGAGGGGATTGTAGAATGAAAAGAAAGCTATTTGCACATACACTATTTGCCCTCATCACTAAAGTACAGGATCAACAAATGCTACCTCTGGAATTTTTTTTCCAGATGGCTGGCTGAGTAGTCACTCTATTAGGTGGAAAGAGTTTGCAAATACATTCACATTAATGAAAGCCTTATGGCTATCTGAATTGAATATACCCAGCCATAATGATGCTGCATGCCCTTTGCATTTCTCTCTTATTTTTAAATTGAAGCAGCAGGGAGACTGCCCTATGTGCTAGAAATGGCTGATAGAAGTTCCAAAACCAATTCTTCATTTTCACCATAAAAACATATGAACCCTAACTAGCCTTTAGGTGAAGAGAACTCTGTACCAAAAAAAAAAAAAAAATCTAGAATGATAAGGTTCTCTGCTACTATGACATAAGAATGAATACAGGCATATGGAATGCAGGATGCTCCCATATCACCCACCTAATGCTGGGACTATTAGAACATCATTCTCATAACAGGTAATAATTCAAAGTCTCCTTCACTGAAATTTCAGATTTAATGTGAAATCCTGGAGATTTTCCTTAGGTTTGTTTTTGTTGACTATTCCTTTCCAACTTGTGACCCTAGTGTGTGTGAATGCCCTCCTCTTGCTTAATCTTCTAAAACCACACAGCTGAAAATGTAACTCTCCCTGGTCTTGTTATAGAAGCTGGAAAGAACAGATGATCCCAAGGGATTCATTGTGTCTGCTGGTTATTCTGTTATGTTCCTTGTTGGTATCAGTTCTGTGATTATTTATTTAGCATATGGCAATAATACAATTAGCCAGGAGACTACAGTGTTAATACAAAGTACTGTAGTTATTTGGCTGCCGAAGAGTCCTCGTCTGTTTAGTTTGCGCTTGCACGCTATCCCAGAGTGCACCATAGGGGGCGAACTAGTTCCGCACCAGAAAGATGAGCAGCATCCTGGGGCATCATCTGGGGCCTTCTCCCACCACCAATGTCGCCTCACACTGGGGCATCATATCTGGGCAGGTCCAGCACCAGTAGGGTCCCACCATCCGCACAAAACACTGCCGCATTTCCACTGAAGTGGTACCGATTTATCTACTTGCATGTATGATGCTTTCAAACTGCTAGGTGGGCAGAAACTGAGGCAAGTGATGGGAATTCACTCCGCCACTCAAACTGCTGGAGCAAAGGCCATCTTCAACATCTTTAAGTCACTGAGTCACCGTGATTCTTAGTTCTGTGTTAGTCCATACCGATGACTGAAACATTTAAAGTTCCCTCACTTCGTCCTTTTCAGCAGATGTGATCTTACAACAAATTCATCTAAAGTTTCTTTCTAGCATTGCTTATCCTCTCCACAGCATTGTAAAGGGGTATCCAAGCAACTGCTTTTGGAATGTGATTCAAGACATTTAAAGTGAGTTGTGCTCAGTTTATAGATAATTATCCTAAAGTGTCTTTGGGCACCATGAATGATCTGTTTCTATTTCTATTTCCTGCGCATGCACACACTTGCCACTATTTGCTGTATGAGTTTGGTCCAGTGAGCTGTGCACACACATGATCATACACTATTCTTTATTTTCACATCAAGTCAGTGAAAATGTTTCCTCCAGGAGAATATTTTTTTTTAAAGCATTCAAATAGGGGAAAAGACCCATAACGCGGAAAAAAAAATGATTGGCCTAGGTTCTCAGAGCTAGGTCTTCTAGTGCAGCAGTGCCCAACCTTTTGGGCACCAGGGACCAGTTCTGTGGGGAGAGGTTTTTCCGCAGACCGGAGGGGGAGTGGTTTTGTGTGTCGCCTGTATCCTGCAGATGCGGCTTCGCTTGTTTGTGTGAGCCGGTTGCTGGCATGCTGTGGACTGGTGCTGATCCAGGGACCAGGGGTTGGGGACCCCTGGTCTAGAGAACACATGGCCACATGTGGGGTCTTTAGAAATGCTAGACAAAATGAGCCCTAACCACAGAGCAGAAATTTCTGGGTGGGAGGCTGGATTTATTTAGCCATTTCACTCCTGAGGTGATCAACTCTAGTCTGCCGTAGAAACCCAAGTGACATAAAGCTTAGACTGACAGGTTATTAGTTCCAGTTGAAAATATACTTTCTAATTAAGAAAATTCTTCAGTTTCTATTTTTTAATTAAATCAATGGTAATTTATCTGTCATACTTAAACGTGGACTTTCTTGGTACTTCTTACTGATGAGCACAAAGGCAATTAAAAGAAAAAGGGCTGCTTTTGGTAAGCAGAGTTAAGGCCTTTCTAATGCCGCATTTTATTTCTTGGAGATACTTCCTTTCTTAACCATTGCATATCTTCTTCTTCAAGCTCCTTGCTCAAGCGGCAGACTCCAGGCTTTACCACAATCAATTTTGTCTAAGATGTTTCTACAAGCCTGGGTAATGCCCATTAGATGGTAGCAAAGAGATGCTGAACAATCGTAACTCTCTGCTGCCATCTCATGGTCACCTGGATTTTTGCCATCCAGATCTGGTAACCAAGAGTGCAAGAGTGTAAAAGTCAGCATTTGTTAGAAAACACCACAGCATTGCTGATTGTTTTGACTGAATTAATATTATTATATTATGCTGAGGACATAATAATGAACTGTATATGAAAAGGTCTTGGCTTTACTCTGTACCATAAATTACAATCAATCTTGGTCTGAACTTTATGTTAGTTTAGATGGAGTATGGATGCTTTTGCCTAAGCTGTGAGGTCTTTGCATCTGTCCAGAACACATACCCTTCAGTTATGACATTATTCTTTTCCTAAGTCCTTCTTATATACAGTTTTTAGTAAATCTTTACTGACTTACTCCTTTATATCTTTCTACCACTTAAAAATCTTTTCTACTCTGTTTTTTACCTTTTTAAAAACCTCATTATTGTAGTTTGGCTAATGCTAAGTCTCTGAGCAGGAGCTGAATTCCATGCAGCTCCCAATATGGTATGTTTTGAAGACATAGGATGGAGCAATCTGGTTGATGCAAAGTAATCTGGACATGCCCAGTATGGAAGGAAGACCATTTGGGAAATTTTCTTTATGCTCTGTTGAATTCTTTATACTGAAGATAGGATATTAAAGAGTGAATGCATTTTGAAAGAGACAGATTAGCACATCATTCACTTATCAAATGATATGTTAGTCCTAAAGGTAACAGCACAGAAATATTTCTTATATATTGTTCTCCTCATTTAGATGTTGTTACATCAATGATGATATGAATGACCTGGTGATATGAATGACCAAAAGTCTGACACAAAAAGTAGTCCAAAGATTGATCAAAAGGATGAACATAAATCTGAACATAAGAATGATCTTAAGAGTGAACTGAAATCTGAACCGAAAACTGAACCGAAAACTGAACCAAAAACTGAACCGAAGGCTGAACAGAAAGCTGAACAAAAAGATGAGCCAAAAGATGAGCAAAAGACGGATGAACATAAAAATCTTGATTTTGAGCAAATGAAAGCCAAGGCCCCAAAGCTTTTGGCTGATATGGTACACATGCTTATCGCATGGCAGAAAATGGGCTTCCATGTGCCACGAGGTGTCAGGAATATATTTGAGTTTACCTGGGATGAGCTCATAGAGATAGCGCCAAGAAAATCTTTCACTGGTTTATATTGTCCAGTTGTCAAATTCCTCCCCTATGACGAGGCTGAGCTGGCCCACGCAACTACATCAAGAATTCAAAAGGTGGGTGCTACACCCTCAGCGAGGAGAGCTAATTATGTGATTTCACTTGAAAGCCAGCCGATGCTCATGAAATTCCAAAAGCGGTCCATACATCTCCTGACAGAACTTCTGAAGTTAAAGATGAAGATAATGATTGATGCCGTTGCTGGTGAGACCCCTTAGTTAAGAGTTTGTTTGTCTGCCATAACCTATGGAATTCTATCTGGAGAACTTGAACCTATTCAGCCAAAAGGTTCATCGGCTTTGGTATATGTGGGAAGACTAAATGCAATGCATCAAGTGTGTATAGTTCCATGCAGTTAGAGGGGAAATAAGAGCTGTTACTAATGACAAGGAGTGCTGCTAAAACACACCAAAACAGGAATTATACTGTACATATATATGTGGCATGGGCAGAATATTTGGCTGTTTGTGATATGTTCATTGCATATACGGAGGAGGAAACACCCAATAGGATTCCTGTTGAAGGAGCTAGTTCAGATCATACTGGAATGTGAACGGGAAACATTTTTCAGGAGCCCTGTGCAACGTTTTGGGATTAGGATAAAAAAATAATTCTAGGAGTGGAGAGATGAGTTAATAATGACAACAGCATAGCAAATAGTAACAATACTGTTGCATGAAGGTAAATGCAAGGTTAATTTGGCAGCTATGTCTCTCACTCTGGCACCAACTCAGAGTGATGTAAGAAACATTGGCTTCACTCTGAATAAGTTTTGCAAGTTCAGTAATCTTATTTTTGAAATCAAATCTGATTATATCATATCTTGTAATTATCATGTCCACTGTGGGATTCCTTGCAAAAATTGATAGTTTCATCAGAATGACAAAATGAGTCTCACAATGGAAGCTCTACCCCTTGCCTGAGGTGATACCACAGGATGGATGGATGGATGGATGGATGGATGGTTGGATGGATGGATAGATGGATGGAGGGATGGATGGATGGATGGATGGATGGATGGACGGATGGACAGACGGACAGAGAGACAGACAGACACGCACACAGACACGCACACCGACACACAGACACCAGGGTAAAAAATTAATAAAAATAAGAGCTAGTTTCAGAATAATTTTTGGTTGCCTCAGGAAAGACCCTCTGTAGCATATTCACCAGTAGTCCTCAATAATGAGGGATAGGAACTTGGTTTTTAAGGAAAGTAAAAGCAACAATATTTGTTCTTGAAGCAAGAAATTATATTGTGATACATATGCATATGCATGTGTACACACACACACACAATTGAAAGTCTATACGCCCACCTCCTCTTTTCCCTAGAACAACTGTCATCTTGGGCTGAGAGAGAATGACTGGCCCAAAGTCAGTCAGCCAGCTTTCATGCTTAAGAGAGGCCTAGAATTCACCATCTCCTGGTTTCTTGGCCAGCACCTTCACCACTACACCAAACTAGCTTTCATTTTGCTGATTATGCTTTTCTGTGTAGAGTTCTGTTTGTAGATCTGAATTATCACTGGAATATATGGTCGTTCTTTCATTATTAGGTCCCAACGCTGACGAGATTGCAAAACGATTCCTGGAAAGTGGTCAACAGCTAAGTCCCAAATCCCGGGAGGAAGCAGTGGAGCTTATGAAAGAACCCAGAAGGAAAGGTCAGAGAAGAAATGGACTCACCAAATGCATTTGGATCCCTGGAAATTATTGTCTGCTATTCCCGTTGTAGTTCGTGTACTTTCCTTTCTAGAAACTCGAGACCTGGGTCAAGTTGGAAATGAGTAGTACAAATGGTACCAAGATATCTCTCAAAACTCCCAGAAGAGTTCTGATTCTTTAACTGACTAGCAGCTGCAGTTAGCTTATTATTGTCATCAGTTTTAAAACTTCTTGCCCTGCCCAGCTTTGCTATGCTCCTCCGAAAGCTAAACTCTAGTGATACAGGAACCCAGATTGATAGTAAAGACTCACAATGATGCACATTGTGCAAAATGAGGTTACAAAATACTCCACAAAGGAAATGGGCTATATTGGAGGGGGGCCGTTGGGGTGGGGGAGGGGATCTCTGGGGTGTTGGAGAGCCGGAGTATTACGGTTATGACTGGGAGAGGTAGATATGGCAGGAGCCGAGGGGTAGGACGCTCTCGGGGAACTAGGATTCGCTGGCTCAAAGCGATTGCTTGTTCCGGCCCCTCTGGTTCTGGTTCTGGCTCGTCTCATGTTCCTGGTGACTTGGGATGTCAGGGCCCTGGCCTCAGGCTGCTGCTGCTTAATGCCAGGTCTGTTGTTAACAAGGCCCCCCTCGTTCGGGAGTTAATCCTGGAAGAGAGGGCTGACCTGGCATGCATAACCGAGACCTGGCTGGGCCAGGAGGGGGGGGGTTCCCCTCGCAGAGATGTGG
>QLTV01000597.1:2923252-2936952 GCA_003457575.1 Thermophis baileyi | reverse complement strand
GCACCTAGGTACACCCATTTTACACCAATTCTCCGTGAGGTGCACTGGCTCCCTATTGTTCTCCGGGCACAATTCAAGGTGTTGGTTATTACCTTTAAAGCCCTACATGGCGCAGGGCCAGGTTATCTTCGAGATCGCCTTCTACCACATAGCTCCCAGCGACCAGTAAGATCCCACAGAGTTGGTCTCCTCCGGGTCCCGTCAGCTAAAAAGTGCCGGCTGGCGGGCCTTTGGGGAGGGCCTTCTCTGTGGCTGCCCCGGCCCTCTGGAACCAGTTACCTCCTGAGATCCAGACTGCCCCCACCCTATTGGCCTTCCGGAAAACAGTGAAGACCTGGCTCTTCCGGCAGGCTTGGGGCCGTTGATCTCGCCTCTGTAATTGGCGAGGTCCGGCCATGTAACGGTATGCATGAGTTTTTAACTGTTTTTAATTGTTTTTATTATGGTTTTTTTTTTTTAACGGTTTTTTATATTGTTGTGAGCCGCCCAGGGTCCCGCAACCAGCTACCCCCTGAGATCCGGACCACCCCCACCCTGCTGGCCTTCCGGAAAGCGGTGAAGACCTGGCTCTTCCGGCAGGCTTGGGGCTGTTGATCTCGCCTCTGTAATTGGCGAGGCCCGGCCCTGTAACGGTATGCATGAGTTTTTAACTGTTTTTACTTGTTTTTATTATGGTTTTTTTTTTTAACGGTTTTTTATATTGTTGTGAGCCGCCCAGAGTCCCTTGGGAGTTGGGCGGCATACAAATTTAATAAATAAATTAATAATAAATAAATAAATTGTCTCACTGTTGAGGAGGGGTGACATTTTAATGATCCTTCACATAAACACTAGTAATGTGTAATGGATTTGCCAGGGCCTAGATAATGAGAAAAGACAAGATAATTTGGAGTGTTTCCTTGGAGCGCTTTCAAATGCAGCAAATGCAGTTTGGAATGCCCTGGAAGGGGAAGGTTAATCCTCACCTCCCTCGGTGTCACTACAGTTCTAAGCAGAATAATTCTTTTCCCACTTTTAAAATAAATTCAGAGACAGGCAATTCACTTTGGCTGCCCTGTAGCAGATAGCTTTAAAGAGGTAGTTAAAGGCAAGCCACAGAGGACTGGTTTATGTGTGACTATCAGACAGTCATAATACCTAAAAAAGGAAGACACTTGGAGGATTAACATGAGGGATGTGTGGTCCCCCCCCCCACCCAGAGGTGGGTTCCTCCCAGTTTGGACCGGTTCTCCCGAACCGGTAGCAACCTGCTGGTGACATCATGATGACATCATGGATCCGGTTCAGTTGGTGCCGGTCTGTGGACACCGCCATCTTTTTTTTTTAATTTTTATTTATTTATTTTTTTTTGAATTTTTTTGGGGGGGGGATTTTTTCTGGTTTTTTTTTCTTCTGCGCATGCACAGAAGACGAGTTTCCGGCACTGCGCATGCGTCACCATCTTGTTTTTGGCTTTTCATGCGCGCGCGAAGCACGTGCACGCCCACGAGGCACACCCATGTGGCGCTGGAGGAAGCGAACCGGCAGTGAGGTAAGTTAGAACCCACCCCTGCCCCCACCACAGCCCCCTGCCTTCCCCATCCTTCATGCATGCTCTCTGGAAGTTTTGACTCAACTATTTTTGTTAGGTATTGTCATATAAGGCTAAATTTCTTCATGTCTAATGGATTTATCCAACTGTAGCCTGGATTATCACGCACGAACACACATAGACCCACATACAGCACAACAATACACATTTATTCGAGTCTATCCGTAGCTTCAGTCTCTTCTCTTTACGTTTTCGTGCTTCTGCCTTGTCATTAAAACTGGAGCTTATCATGGATGCCAAAAGTGCAATGAGGTGAAAAATTATTCATAAATGGAACAGTTGCATAAAATTAAAAATATGCCATGTCACAGGCTGATTTTGCATGATTGCCCTGGTAATGTGGTGTGCCACATTACTCTGACCATTTGAAAAAGAAAAATTCTCGTGGTAAGAGGATATTTGGGGTGTGTGTGTGTTATACTTCGACACTTCATTTTGTAGATCAAATTCAGCTTTTTATACCTGGCATTTTATTTCCTTTCCAGTTTGTAGAATGACCTATTATTTTTTCTCTTTACAGTTTTTATTAGTTTATAATATAAAATAAAAAAATACAAGAGCAAATAGGAAAAATAAGGGAGGGAAAGGGAAAGGGAGAAGTGTAGAAAAGAAGGGAAAAAAGAAAAAAAAAGGTGTTGACTTCTGACTCCCTCTGATGCAGTAGAATAAGACAGTAACATCAAACCTCAGCTTTTTACTTTTACATAATAGTATAAACTAGCCATTTCTATAACAACAAATCTAATCAGTAAAACCCAAAATCAACGTTTCATTTTTTTCCCACCTCAAGCACAAAGTCCAGAAGCGGTTTCCAAGTAGAAGCAAAAGTATTTATGTTTTTTTCCCCCTTTGATCAAAGCAGTCAATTTAGCCATCTCTGTAGAATGACCTATTGGTGTTAATGTATCTTTCTGAGACCATCGTTTCTTCAAATTCCATCTCCTCAGAATTAGACTAGGCTAGGGAAATAATACTGGCAGAGTCAACATCTATTTCAAAGTTTGATTTCTATCTCAAGAGCCCACTAATAAGTCTTACCTGTATTTCATTCATGGAAAACATAAGTAAGCTTTAGTGAGCTCTCAGCTCCCTTTTCTGCCTACCTCTCTTTTAGTAAATTCCTGCTGTCAGCCTGAAATGGTTAAGTGACAATGCAAAGCAGGGGACTCCCTAGGAAGAGACCCCTAGGAAGGGGAAATTCACTTTCACAGAAATTCCTAAGCCAATTTCACTTCAGATACTTGAGGATTTTCTTTAAGCCCCAATTAAATAGAAAAAGAAGTAATGACATAGAAAACCTTCATGGGAGACTTTCAATTCTTTAAAATGATTTTGCCCTTCTGGCTTGAAATTTTCTGGCATTTTCAGGTGGCAACCCACATGTTTCAGCTCTTCCCCTTTAAGATTAAACCTAGAGAAGAAAATGTCTGCCAGAGGAGAGGGACATGACTGAGAGAACACTCTCTTCAAATATCTTGAGCCCTCTCACAGAGAAGAGAGTGAACTCCTCTATTGTTTCCAAAACATGAACTTATAGGACAGTAGTATAGGATTTAAATATGAGGGGCAACCTAATTGCTATCACCATTGCATTACATCCCAATATGATCCCAGACAATGTGATTTACCAGCTAGGATTTATGGAGGCATTCAGGGGTATATCCATGGCAAGGGCTACATTGGCCATGAAAGAGGTTGTGCTCCCCAAAGAAGGCTGTGGGTACCGGCCCTAAAAGTAAATGTGCTTTCTCTTCCTTTAATTAAAACTTAATAGAAGTGTTGTGTTTGCTCCCTGCAGTAATCATGTATTTGATTCCCCCCATCTCTGCCCACCTTCTATCACATTAACAGTTACTACTTTTGCAGCAATTTTTAGAAGTTTCTGCAATATTCACCAAATGTTTGGGCCCTTTGGGTTCAGGGTATGTAGCTCTGGCTTATAGCTTAGCAGCTTATATGAACTAAGTCACTATTTTTAATACTGTAAAGTATGATTGTTTTATGTGAACATATAAGTATTAAAAATAGTGACTGAGTTCTTAGCATGATGTGTGAATGCAGTAGGGTGATGGAATCTGTTATTTAGCTGTGTTGCAAGTTGTTTCTCTGAAGTTATTTACTCTATTTTAAATTCTGTACCTAATGAGCTACCTAACTTCTCTCTTCTTTTCCTTTACTTCCATATGTTTCCTTTCCCTTACTGTACTTTTCTTACATTGGTCCTGTTTCTCATTCTGCTAACCTTGGATGTGGATTTTTTTTCTCTAGAATAATACTGTAGTATCATTTTTCAGTGGAATACATTCAAGCAGAAGACAGGACGTTTTCTCTTAAAATACTAAAGATTTCAGTTCTTTTACACTGCATATGAGTTTGGGCAAGATGGCATCCAACTCCCCTCTCATTTAGCCGAACATTTAGCTGTCAGTTCAAAGTTGATTTCTACACCAGAGTCCAGTAGCTCATAAGCACCATACACCAAAGGCCTACTCCTCAGGTTCTGAAAGTACCCATGATTCTTTTGTATGAGAGAGGATAATTTTGAAAATATATGAACTAAACTTTCACATACAAAAATGTGCTATCCTGAAGGGCAGTCCTGTGGCTGTATTTTCAGAAAAATCACTGCAATATCAGTGGCACACTTCCATTTAATTGTGCCTAGAATTGTAACCTGACTAGGCCATTCTGTATGTATCTACTGAGAAATAAATCTCATTGAATTCAGTGGAAAATACACCCAAGTGTGGGACTGTAAGTATAACCTTAAGATTGCAAGCTTTCTTTTATTCCCTTACTTAAAGGTAAGCTCCACTGAATTCACTGGGAGCTATTTCAGAGTAAATATTGTACGAAAAGTCATTTTGCTATCTTAGCAAAGTTAGCACCACAGTAGTGCCTAAAATCTTAAAGGACTGTTAAGGGAACTCATACATTACCTGGCTCTGGGGAATAGAATCCATTAGCAGATTTTTAGGAGGAACACATTTAATTATGGCAACACATTTAAGTTGGCTTTGGAAAAGGCTGTTCTGTTTTGTTTTTTTCCCATTCAAGTGTGTCCAATTCTCAGAGATCGCCTGGACAAGTCCCTGCAATTTTATTAGCCAGGTTTTTCAGAAGTGATTTGCCATTGCCTCCTTCCTAGAGCTGATAGGAAGTAACTGGCCCAAGGCCACCCAGCTGGCTTCATGCCTAAAACAGGACTAGAGCAGGACTAGAACTCATAATCTCCTTTGGTGCCTTAACCACTGCACCAAACTGGCTCTCATTTTGTATTGTGGGCCCAATTGGCAAAAGAAAGCTTGGGACCATATTGGTTGGAAACACATGCAAGAGGCCTTCATCCTGCAGTGGATAGACAATGGCTAAAATGATGGTGATGATGAAATTATTTAGGGAGCTGAAAGGTATATGTGTAATTAATTCTAAAATTACAAATAAACACAGAAATTTGTCTTTTGTCATTAATTCCTGCACTGAATTATCTCATAATCTTTGTTTAATACAAGGAAATGTTTGATGTCATATCCCCGGAAAATAAATAATCAGGATCAATGCTATTCTGACTAATCTTCTGGTTTCCTGCTTAAACCACATATCTACAAAAGGTTTAGGTTTCTTGAAGTGTTCCTATGAATTTAGGAATCAAACGCTTCCTTTTCTGGATTTTCTTTCTTTTTTCATTAATAGCAATGGTACCAGAGCACACTTTTTATTTCAAAAATAATGATCCACAGTATCTTTTCTGCCTACAGGAGGGCGTGGTGCAGTCCCAACGGGGCCAGCAATTCCTATAACTTCCACTACCCAACTCATACAGCAAATGTCACTGTCCTGCCTTTGCTTTTCATTGTCATTCAAAGAGGTCAAACCACAGAAGAGCTCAGGTAAGGACCATTGCAAAGATTGCTGAATGGAAATACAACATGGTACTCCAAATGGGAAGAGGTAAAATAGGAGAGATGCAGGAGAGATATCCGAATGCCATTTTTTATATGTATTCAAGATCAATGGGCAGAGAGATAGCATTTGACTGCTGTTGTGACGGAACGTGGTCTGGATTCCCAGGAGGGAGGAGCAAGAGACAGTGAAGTTTAGATAGTTTGGTTGGGAGGAAGAGGATCAAGATAGCTCCTCCCCAGACGTTTTCAGAGTATATTTTTAATGTTGAAAGTAGTTTGCTTTAATTTGACAAGATTTCTGTCTGTAGGTGAAGAACAATAAAGGAAACTGCTTAGAAGAAACTCAGCATGTCTTTCTTGGTTTTTTGGAGCCTGGCAGCTATCATATCATCATTAATACCAGCTATTCTTTGTAAACGCATACTCAGTGAGTTTGTACCAGCAGGGTTGTAAAAAGAATAGGGCCCCAAAAAGGGAAGTATTAATATTATCCAGAAAGTTAGAAAAGCGCAAATAATCTTTAGGGTGAAAGGCTTTGGGGAAGACTTCACCAGTCCCCAAATAACACTGCTGAGGACAAAGTATTCAGTGGGATCCACTAGGAAAGGGATCAACAGCATCAAACTAGCAGGTGCAAGTGGGTAACAAGCATTTTTAACAAGCATTGCAAGAACATTAAAAAGAGGGCATTGATTGCCTGAAGGTACTTGACACGTTGATGTTGCTGAATCCCCTGCAAATGGCCTCATGAACATCTTCAGCAGCCACAGGTTAACCTGAAAAATTATTAAATATGATTTTTACAGATAGATTAAAAGTCCTAATAAACTATATAGAATAATAAACAATAAGCACAAGCCCTGTTAATTCTATTATCTGGTTTTTTTCCTCTTTAACTCTTTTTAGAATATGTTTAGTTATTACATTAAATCTGATAAAGGTTTGATAGGAAAAGTATTTGGTGACAATATGTTTTCATGATACCGGTATGTTTAAAGCAAGGTTTCTCAACCTTGGTAACTTTAGGACCAGTGGACTTCAATTCCCAGAATTCCCCAACCAGCATGAAATCCATACTTCTTAAAGTTGCCAAGGTTGGGAAACCTTAGTTTAGAGAATAATTTTGATGAGGGTTTAAAAAAATATATATCTGTATTTCTCAATATATTTTTATAGGTCTGCTTAAAATCAAAGGTGGTGGCAGCAGCTCTGGTCAAGACAAGGAGTCCATTTTATCTGACAGATTTGATCCATGTCCTGAAGCAAGGGAGAAGCTCCGTGAAATATGCCGTCAAATGTGAGCTTTTTCAAACAATTAAGAAAGAAAATGCATTATTTCTACAACAAATAAGCACCAGCGGCTTTCACATATTGCAATCTCGTAGAAATGCTTCAGTTCTATAATAATTTGGTATCTAAACTGACACAGTATGCACCGTCCATGAAGCAATATGGAAATGCCAATTGGGATAGGTAACATATCTGAAGGCAGAGAGATGCTTAGAGGGAAACAGTGAAAGAACATGTGGGCAAATCACATGGCCCATCAACAGGTTGCAGCATTTGTATCTTATATATTATATGATAAAGCAATGTATTTCATCAGGGCCTGGAGCATGGATGGCCTGGAGTATAGAGGATCCCTATTAGTATGAGGCAAAAAAACAAGCAAGGCTGCTTTCTTGCAGATATGCTTACAAATATTTGTGCATTTATATTGACTTGTTCAATCTGGAGCAAACCAAATGTTTGAAGTTTCAATAAGATGGTTTCTTCCCACTACCTTAGAAATGACATTCTAATGAGAATGTTGTGATGGCGCAGTGGTTAGAATGCAGTACTGCAGGCTTCTTCTGCTGACTGCCGGCTGTCTGCAATTTGGCAGTTCGAATCTCACCAGGCTCAAGGTTGACTCAGCCTTCCATCCTTCCAAAGTTGGTAAAATGAGGACTCAGATTCTTGGGGGCAATATGCTGACTCTGTAAACCACTTAGAGAGGGCTGGAAAGCACTGTGAAGCTGTATATAAGTCTAAGTGTTATTGCTAATCATTTGCACCTGATTCTTAATTTTAACTACTTCAGGTAATGTTCAAGGTAAGAATGCACTTTTTCCACATATAAAAGTTGTACTTACGTTTATTTAAATTACACAGTGGACTACAAAAGTAAATGGTGTGTGATGTTTATTATATTATATCCCCTTTATCTATCACTGTTGTTAAGATGTAGGTCAAATATCTATATGTTGAAATATGTTTTTAAAAGTCAAAACTGTCAATGAGAAGTACTGACATTTTCACATATATGTAGGTGATAGTGATTTCCTTTCTCATTCTTTTAGGTACAGGGGTGATGAGGATTATTACTGCCACAGTACTGTATCCAGAAAAATGTCAACATCTTGTTTTATAGTTCTTTTTCTGCAAGATTAGGGCTTAGAACAGGACTGAGGCGTCTGTGGTCTGCATGCATTCTCCCAGCCCTGAAAAATGGGCCAATTAATTTGGTCAACATAAGAGATAAATTCCAAAGTGAGGGTGGGATGGGAGCAGGTGGCTGTTTCTAAAGAACATTTTTTTAAAAAAAATCCTTTTTCATCTTAACTTTGGCTGTTGTTTCGACATTTTGCAGAAATGATTGACGTGTGAACAGAGTGCAAAGCCTCTGAGAGGTGAACTGTCAAATTCTCATACTTATCCCCCCTAAACACAGAAGAAAGTATACTTGATTGTAGCAGTAAATACATACATGCAGTCCCAAATCAATCTAAAATGGAACTTTGGGGCCTTTTTTGGACAGATGAGAACTTTTAGGGGGAGAGCTGGGAGCAGTTTTTCTCTCAAAAATACCTCATACCTTATTCCAACTGTTAAAACATCTTGAAGTTCTATATATGGACCTGCAAAAATGGGAGTTCGAGTCATTTAAAAACTTCCAGTCATTCAAAGAACCCAGTAGTTTTCCCCTCAGAGGCTTCTTGCTATCATTTCTACCCTGAACCTGTCGCAATAATTGCTATGAAATTTCCAAGGGCCTCTGCAATCTGCTGAGTTGTGGTCCCAATCCCTCAAATATTGATCTAGAGTGATTTCTCCCTTTCTAACCATCACATACCTTGCAACCATTAGGAAAAGATACTAAGAAAAGCATTGGGTTGCAACATTGACAGCATGCTATTCTGTTATTGTCCCAGCTTACAGGGGCTTTTAAATACAAACATAAGGAATTACAAGTCATAGTAGGGGGATAGTATTGATTGGCTCACCTTTCAATTTTGAGATCTGCAGAAATGAATTGATCACAGATGCTTCTGACTTGTTTCCAAGGGATTGGGGAATAGAAATGATGCAATTTGGAAATGCCTTCTATCTCTTTCCAATTACTATCACAATTCGCTAATTACAGTTTATTGCTCTGGGGACTGTGTGTGCTAGGAGAGAATTTCTACTTAATCTCCATTTTCTATGACTGTCAAAATAAAATAATAATAATATTGGAGTTATTATTTTATATTTTCAGTTTCTGATCAAGTAACAAATGCACTTTCTTTTCCTTGCCTTTCTGTGCTGACACATAGCGTCAGTTTAACTTATGTATGTAATTATGCATGCAACTTTCATATCTGTCTTTAAAGCCTATTAATTGTCATAGGATTATAGCTTGGTCCTTAGACATGTAAATAATAGCGTCGTGTAGTGATCCAAATTGAAAGGACAAAAGAAGATTTGGATCATGTGGAGTGTGCATACAGCATCCTTCAGGAACACCTTAAACCAATCCATCTTTCCCCAAAATTGTGCATCAGCTATGAAGTACAGTGATGCAAATGGAGAAAAATACACTGCTGTTTTAAAGTGTTTCCAGGAGATTCTACATGCATGTCCCTGTATCAGTGGTGGGTTGCTGCCGGTTCAGACCGGTTCTCCCGTACCGGTGGCGGAAATTTGCACCCGCTCGCTGAACTGGCAGCGATGGCCGGCTGTCCACGCCCCTGAACTGGTTCTCCAGTCGCCGTGGCTGGCAAAGAACCCTCTGCACATGCAAAAGGCGCACTTCCATCACAATGCGAACCGGTAGGGAAAGTAAGTAGAACCCACCTGCAAATTTGCCCTTTGCATCTGGCTCTGTGCACAGGAAGGTATATGAACTGTGTTTCAGCCTTTAATTTCCTAAAAGGCTTCTAGCTCTCTGCCAGAGCTAATCTCTAGAGCTGGAGTGGTTTTGTTGTTGTGGTTGTTGTTAAACAAAATACCCTCAAAATTCTTAACTTGCTCAGTATGGTGTTATTTGACATTCTGATTCTTACTCCTTATCACTATATCTAACATGAAGCAGTGCCATTGTTTCTTTTTCTTTTAGAGAACATGAGAAGTCTGTAGCCATAGCAAAGGGCCACGTGAGACCCCTAATACTGAAGAATTATCCAACTGTGCACAAGTCACCATCTCAGGCCTTGAGAAGAGCTTCCCTGTCTCAATTAGCCTCTGAGATCAGACGTTCAAAATTGAAAAAGTTATTCTTTTCCATTCCTGATGGAACATCGCTGATTTAGTATCCTTATTTTGCCAGGGAGAAAATTGGGTTATTGTTACACTTACTAAAACCTGTTAGAAGTATGCAGTGTTGAGGGCATGTGAACAGCTGCTCATCCATTGGTTCTCTTGGTCTAGCTGCCACCTTCATGTGACTTCCAGTGCTACTATTTCAAAGCCTTCATTGAATAAGAACTTCTCACCTTGTTCAGAGGTTGTGGCCTAGTCATAACTGCTCTACTATGGTGAAATGCTTCAAACAATTAATCAGTGGAACAACTTGCCTCCAGAAGTTGTGAATGCTCCAACACTGGAAGTTTTTAAGAAGATGTTGGATAACCATTTGTCTGAAGTGTGGGGTTTCCTGCCTAAGCAGGGGGTTGGACTAGAAGACCTCCAAGGTCCCTTCCAACTCCCTTCCATTATATTATATTAAATATCTATCATTTAAAAGTACATGACATTGGAGCAATCCTAAATCAGATTCACTTGACTCTCACTCCTCATACTGTATATGGGTTAGCCATGACCAAACTTTCTTGAAAGATACTGGTATGCACCTTATCTAAATTGTACCAGATCACCTGGATTTATTTCTCCAGTAGAATTAGTACACTCAGAACTGTTCTATTTTTCAAAACTTTAATACTTCTGAAAGAGCATTAAAGCCAGAGGTGTGCATCTATGCAATTAAGAGGATTCTTACTCTTAATTACACCCCAATAGTCCTGGTCTGCCTCTTCCTCAGGTATTGGTTGAAGGAATAGAATAGAATAGAATTCTTTATTGGCCAAGTGTGATTGGACACAGAAGGAATTTGTCTTTGGTGCATATGCTCTCAGTGTACATAAAAAGACAAGATACATTCGTCAAGAATCATAATTGAATGATTCAACCTCCTGAGGTCAGAGACCTCCTGATGAAAAAGTTGGCTCCCCACTTCTTTTATGGATATGCTACCAAATGTGGGGGAGCAATGGAAGAAGTGAGGAGAGACAGCTGCTCAGTCCAGAGTAGAGTCACAATCAAAAGGACCCAATTTCCCTGCTGCAAAAGCAGAATGGACCTGGAAGACGGTGTCCCAGGACCAGAGGGGAAGAGTTGGTGGTCATCTTTGACTTTCACCATCCACGTCCAGTAACCCAACCCTACCACCACCCTTGTAACTACTGGGAATTTAATTTTCCAAACCCAAGAAAGGGATAGTTATTAGTGCCACTAAAGCCATGTGTAGTTCAACCTTAAAGTTGGAACAAGCTGTGAGTCTGTGCTGGCACTCCCGTGAGTGAATATTATCCATCCCATTTCATGCAACAGGAGTCTAGAATTAAACTCTACAAATCTTTTGCATTCTCTCTCTCCCTCCTTCCCCCCCCCCCCTTTTTTTAAATTTCCCTGACATCCACTTGGCTATGGCTTATTTGGAGCTATTTCACAGAAGAACATGCTGCATTTGATCTTGCCACTAAACTGGGAGTTTTAAAAAGGCAGCACATTTTTTTTTCACGTCACTATGATGGCTCAAATGACTCTTTCTCTTTTAACAATGTGATTTAAACAAAGGCCTGGATGGAAAGCCTTTATAACCCCTTTGTTAGAGTTCATTATTTCGGCTAATAGATTCATTTGCTGTGATGGCCTAGGTTATGAAAATGTGAGAGGGAAATAGTCTCTCAGGCAGGCTGTAGGACAGAATGAGCCGTTCAGGGCTCCATTAGGAAATATTATTCCGTAATCTGGAAAATATTTCACTACTTGTAGGTTGACCAAGTTCAGCCTGTAGATAGGTGCAATAGTCTTAGGGCATGGGGTGATAACTGGAAGTTGCCCGTGAACGTGATTGCATCAGGGTTGCATGAAAAGATTTTTGCTGATGCAGAGAAGTTGCCAATTCTTCACTTTCTCCCTGCAAACTAAGTCTCTTCCCTGCTTCCTTCAGATGATTTCTGAGCACCACAAACACAGGGGCAACTGCAGGAAAAGTTCAATATATGGGTCTCTCCTCCAAGCATTATGAAATAATTCCAAGCTATGAAGGAACTGTGTCACCACGTTTGATCTGAAATATCAACGGGAGTCAGTTACATTCATTGTCCCCTGTGACTGAGCATGCCCAATGTGGGAAGTGCAGCACGAAGTCATCCAAGGTTTGCACTTGAGGAAGATCTATAGCACAGTGTTATTTAAACTTTTTTTTTTATAATCCTTTCACATTATTTTATTAGACTCATATTGAGGATAGTATCACCTTGCAACTTCAAAGGGCCCAAGAATTTTCCATACTCTCTGAATGAATAGCTAAGTAAACATCATTTTCATGTGTGCTATTACTTGACCTAATTCAAAGTTATCCATCCGGAAATATTGCAGTTTTCCAATTTCCCACATGCTGCATAGGAAAGGCAATCACCTTTCTGTTTCAGGATGTTCCAACTCAAGGACTTTTAGGCATGTTTTCCCCGGGCCACTCATGTCTATCTTATTCCTTTAAATCAAGGTGAGTGTCATTAATTGATCCTAATTGTTTGAAGTGGGTAGAAATGCAACAGAGAAAGCATCCATTAATTGATAGGTGATCGTTGAATTATTAAATCAAAAGAAATATTAGTGTATTAATAGACCAATTCCATCAAACCAATGGTTGAAACAAATATTTTCATATTTTTGTTCAAATTATGTTAGTTCTCTTGAGACTAGCCACGTTTCCTGTAAGAGAAGGGTATGGTCATTCAGAACATCATAATTCTATGTGATTTCTTCACAGGATCTTTTTCTGTCCAGTACATTCAACACTGTGGCTGCAAAATTTCATTTTGTAATAGTAACCACAAAAAACATAAAGTTATTAATGAATGCCTGTAGAAATGCATTCATTAGTGGAAAAATATCATGTAAGAGGGAAATTATTTTAGTTGTACAGATGAATAATCAGAAAAGAGACTAGTACAAGGTGACATAACTAATCAGTGTTATGGGACTTTTAAAATCAGGTCAACTAGATCCATTTAATCTGGCTATTTTATTGTTATGATTCCCATCCATCACTCTTTTTCTAAGTGAAGTAATTAGATATCCTGAATCTCTGGCTTTAAGGAGCATGTGATATGGCAAGCTATTAATGGCCTATGTTAAAAGCTTAACCCCACCGGGTGTCATTAATGATGATGCCACATGGTGTAACTAGGAGAGAAAAAAGGTCAACAAAGTGATGAGCAATTGGAATACATTTCAGAGGTGGACTGTGTGAGACCAACATAAAATTTGGCCTGAAGTGATGGCATGAGACATTTCCTGAGAAATAAAGAGCACTGAGTACACAACAATTAAGGGAATTTGGGTAACCCCACAGAGAAGAAATGGGAGCTGGGTAGTATTTTATTTATTTATTTATTTATTTATTTATTTATTTATTTATTTATTTATTTATTTATTTATTTATTTATTTATTTATTTAGTCAAGTACGTATTTGATAACAGGTATAAGTATAAACATGGATATGAACACAGGAAATGAGTACAAATAAAAGGGGACAGTAGGACAGGGACGGTAGGCATGCACTTTCCTTGAAACATCTTGAAACGTTTGTCCTTGAAACATCTTGAAACGTTTGTGAGAAAATGGGCAGCAGCAGAGATTTTTCTCCCTGATTTCTGTTTTATATTATATTGTA
>QLTV01000597.1:2897615-2917801 GCA_003457575.1 Thermophis baileyi | reverse complement strand
CCCTCCCTCCCTCTCTCCCTCCCTGTCTTTGGTAGCAGGAAGAAAAGCCAGACATTTTGAAACTGAGAACATGCCCATTGATCATCTGGCATTCTTAGAGCTCCACTGTTGATTAGCTTAGCCTGAGCAAGGATAGCTAACAGCACTTTCAATGAGCTCTCAACTCAAGCTCAGTGCACGTGGGGATCCCCAAACAGTGAGGGTTTCTTTCTTTCTTTCTTTCTCCCTTGAAGGCCTCCCCGCACCCCTTTTGGGCCTAGCAAGCCTCCCTACAGCCCCTGGGAGCCAAAAGGGGCGCCGGGGGGGGGGGGGCGCCGCACCCACCACGCCCCTTTTTGGGCCTAGCAAGCCTCCCTACAGCCCCTGGGAGCCCCTGTTTTGGGCCTAGCAAGCCTCCGTACAGCCCCTGGGAGCCAAAAGGGGCGCAGGGGGTGCCACACCCCCCCACGCCCCTTTTTGGGCCTAGCAAGCCTCCCTACAGCCCCCTGGGAGCCAAAACGGTGCACGTGGGGACCCTGGAAGCAGGGGTGCGTTCTAACTTACCTCGCTGCCGGTTGCTTCCTCCCGTGCCTCGTGGGAAAAAAAAGTTGAAAATAAGATGATGGCACATGCGCAGTGCTGGAAACGGCTTCTGCACATGGGCAGAAGAAAAAAAACCAGAATTTAAAAAAAAAAAAAAAGATGCTGGCCCCCACGGACCGGCACCGACCAATCTGGTTCGGTGACGTCATCGTGACGTCACCAGCAGGCCGCTACCGGTTCGGGAGAACCGGTCCGAACCGGGAGGAACCCACCCCTGGTCCAAGCATTAAGGAAATGAAAAATGGTTTGAAGATGAAATCCATACGTATGCAATGTATGCGCATGCAAGTGGCCCCATGTTGTATCTGGCAATTTTGATCACTTCAACTGCCCTTTCAAGACAGTTCAGGAATGCTCTGAAAGTAGGAAATTCAGCAGGATTGGCACTTTCAAAAGATTTATACGCTCAGGTGTGGAGAGAAGAGTATTTTGAACACATGATTCTGGCCATATCTGTGTTTTAAAAAGCTGCTTTTGTATGTGAAATGTGTAAAGATGAGATACAATAGCTCATTCCATTTTTTTTTTCATTCTTACTATCTTCAAATCCTCTCTCTTGTTCCTTGCTAAAAATTAGAGCGAAAGAAAAAGGTGTGGGATGTTTATTTTCAAGGAGAAAAGATGAGAGACTTTTCTCCTTGAAAATTGGTCTCGACCCTGCAAACACGTACACCTTTTCAGCCGAGGGAAAACGCTGCTATCAAGCAAGCTGCTATAAAAAAAGTGAATGTTCCCTGTTCCTATACTAGACAGCTTGTAGCTGAAGCACACAGTTTATAGGGTTTTGTTTTTTGAAGAATCTAAATAAAGGTGATTTTTTTTTAATCCAATAAGAAGGATTTTTGAACAGATGCCTTTTTGCTCAGTGTGACAGCTGCATAACAGTTCTTTTGCTATTGTTTATCGCAGATCTATTGCACAAAATAGGCAAGACTCTTTTATGCTTCTTCTAGCACAGAATTATTTATTTTACTCCAGCACCAGGAATTACAGAGATAACTTCAGATCTATATGGAAAGTAAATTGAGTCTTTTAATGATCAATTAATAGTATTACTAAAGAGCCGTGGTGGTGCAGTGGTTAGAATGCAGTACTGCAGGCTACTTCTGCTGGCTGCCTGCAATTTGGCAGTTCAAATCTCACCAGGCTCAAGGTTGACTCAGTCTTCCATCCTTCCGAGGTGAGTAAAATGAGGACCCAGATTATTGTGGGCAATATGCTGACTCTGTAAACCACTTAGAGAGGGCTGTAAAGCACTGTGAAGCGGTATATAAGTCTAAGTGCTATTGCTATTACTGGCAACTCTCTATCATGCCATGTCTCAGAATGAGCAGAATGACTATGAGATTTCAGTTCTGGTAACATCCACTGCTAAATCTGATAGGCAGTGGTTTATTAATATCTGAGGTCTTATTTCTTACATGGTGCTCAATACTTTTAACTGGTCATTCCGGAGGTTGAACCTGGAGAACCCCCACATAATGGTTTTGTCCACTAATCTATCGTAATAATATTTCACTTATTTCAGCTCTCTTAAAGTGTAGGTTTTATTAAGAATATAATAAAAATCTGAGGCTTAATTGTTTTTTGGGGGAGTTACTCTTGAAATATTTTCTTAGTAATATTTTCTTATTAACATAAGAAAATAAATTGTTCTCTCCTCTCCTCTCCTCTCCTCTTCTCTCTCTTCTCTTTTCTTGGCTGAGTCTTACATAGTAAGATGTCATAGCTAAGAAAAAATGAATGCAATCCAATCATTGGTCTGAAAAGTCACTGAATTCTGCTATTGTACAATAATGGCTGCTTAGATTTCCAGATGCCATAATGCAGTATTTTTAAAAATAATTCTCATGTCCCTTTTTCCTTTCCAAAGTTGACTTTAAAAAACATTGAAGCTGATGAGAAAGAACATTGGAGAAGAAGCCTTATTGACATTAAGAGGAGGTTTGAGAAAACTACAAAACAATTTATAAACAGTGTTTTGATGATTTCAGGTATTGTCATTATGCTGAGTTTATGCAATTCACACTGCTTTATTAATTAACGTGTATAGTCATATGCTGTCTCATACAAATATATATACCCTCCTTCATAATAACACAGAGTGGTGATAAAAATTAAATTTGAATTTAATTTTAAATTTTAAATGAAATGAATAATGGTACGAATATGACATTATCTTAATTTTCAGAATTTCAGAAATGATAAAATGACACAGATAAATGTTGTGAAGAAATATGACAAGTGGTCAAATTCTGCATTCCAAACTGTTTATCTGAAGTAACATTGAGAACTACTAAACCAATTCCTTCTGGGTTTTGTGCTTGAATTGTTCGTATAACATTTGTAGTTGTTGCTGCAGGAAGTACGAATGACTACAAAAGTAGAGCCCTAGTTTTCACATAGAATATAAATAGGCATTGTAAGGAAGGAAAGAAAAAAAAAGATACTAGATGAGATGTTAATGTTCTTTCTCATATAGATCATAGATAATATACATCTGTACAGGGGTGGGTTCCAAATTTTTTTACTACCACTCTGTGGGCGTGGCTTAATTTTGTGGGAGTGGCTTGATGGCCATGTGACCGGGTGGGAGTGGCTTGACGGCCATGTGACTGGGTGGGAGTGGCTTGGCGGTCATGTGACCGGGTGGGAGTAGCCAACTTGTAAAATGTGGTGAAAAAGTGACTTATGACCATTTTTCACACTTAACGACCATCGGTCGTTAAGTGTGAAAAATGGTCATAAGTCACTTTTTTCACTGCCATTGGAGCTTTGAACAGTCACTAAACTGTCCAAAGTTACAATGGCAGTGAAAAAAGTGACTTATGACCATTTTTCATAATTTTTTCAGAAAAAAAATAAAAAAAAAATTCAAAATTTTTTTTTAAAAAAAGATGGCGGCCCCCACGGACCAGCAACCACCGATCCGGTTCGGATGACATCACTAGCAGGTCGCTACCGGTTCGGGCGAACCGGTCCGAACCGGTAGGAACCCACCCCCTGCATCTGTAGCTTCTATATCCAATGGACAAGCTAGATTCCATCTTGCTAAGATATTTTTCTTGAGAGATAGGAGGCATTGTCTCTCAGATCTTTCTGGCAAGAACAGTGGAAGTCTTGCTTATGTAATTGTTATAACTTTGATAATAAGACGGTTGTAGCAGGGGTGGGTTCTAAATTTTTTTACTACCGGTTCTGTGGGCATGGCTTATTTTGTGGGTGTGGTTTGAAAGGAGCCTCGCTTTCCCCGCCACAGTGGCTGCTTCTACCTCAGCGCCGAACGGTCCATGCCCCCCCTACAAACACACACACACACCGTGCTTGCCCTGGCAGTACCCCGGCAGTAGCAGCCGAGCGAGGGAAGGAGAGGGACCAGAGAACGAAGCGGGCACGGCAGCAGCCAAAGCTGCCGCTTATTCCAACAGCCGAGGAGGGAAGAGGCACCTCTTCCGTCCTTGGCTGTTGCAAAGAAGCAGCAACTCTGGGTGTGCCACGCCTACTTCGTTCTGTTTCGGAGCTGCTTTGCACCTTGTTTGCAACCCACTACAAAGGGAGCTCAGATTGTGGTGGCGTTCCAGCTTCCGCTGCCTTGTGGGGTCTGAGGTCGACCCAGCGACACAGGAGCGTTTCGGGGCACCTAATCCTCCGGCAAGCCCAGCCATGCGATGGCCAGAGAGTGAGAGAGGGCAGCCAGGTCCTCCCAGGCAGCTGCTCCCCACTGCCCTCCCCGGAGGGACTCGCTTCGCCCGTAGATTCTTCACCCACCAAGAGCCGAGGCGACCGTAGCTGGGCTGCCTGACCTCAGGAACAGATGAATTAAATGGCGGGCAAGGAAGGGGGGGCTGGTATCAGGCCGGGCGGTGACCGGCTCGGACTGAACCTGGCTTCCCGACTGGCAGAGGGAACGAGGCCGGGAGGAGGTGGTCACGTCAACAGCTCGGTCTCCCGCCGTGTTCAAGCAGAGCTCTGGCAAGGCTTGAATCTGCATTGCAGGAAGACTCCGCTCTTGGGGTGCGCGCACTCCAGGCTTCCTCTGGAGACACCCCCCCCAACCTTCCTACAATTGCCGGGGACATCTTTCTTGGTCTGCCAGTGCCCCTTCACCTCTTCCCATGCCCGGGTGGGGGAAAAATACCTCAGGGCACCCTGATCCTCTTCCCCAACGGGGAGGTTTCTCCCCAAGTGGCGGCGCTCTCGGAGGACGCTGTTTTGCCCAGCCTGGAAGTTGCTTCTGAAGCGCGTAGAGGCTTTGCTTTTTCTCCTCCCCAGTGAGCGAAACGCTGGCGGGCCGGCAGGGTCAGGGGGCTGCGGGCCTGGGATTCGGGGGGTGGAAGTTTTGCTCCTCGGAGCCTCGGAGCCTTGGAGCAATTCCTGGCCCTTGCACAGTAAAGAAAAACTTCTTACGAGTGCAAGAAGTTGTTAATTGCCTTACACTCACAAGAAGTTTTTCTTTACTGTGCAAGGTTTTTCCCTGCACACAACGGCTGAGAGATGCTCGCAATGGGGTGCAATTTGGGGGTGGCAGGTGGGGCAGTGGATGGGCTGGGCCACGAGATGTGCATCTTACCGGAGATTGTCAGCTCCAGATCTTGCAGCTTTTTCGGGGTTTTCTTTAAAAAAAACCCGCCTCTCCAGCCGAGCTTGAAAACTTCTGAGGTTGCTTAGGGAGGGAGCAGTCCGGCAGCATTTCACCCCCTTCCCTGCCGAAAACTCAGCTTCTGCGCATGCGCAGAAGCAAAAACAACCAAAAAAAGCAAAAAAAGCCAAAAACAAGATGGCGGCGCATGCGCAGTGCCGGAAACTCGGCTTCTGCGTATGCGCAGAAACAAAAACCAGCAAAAATTTCCAATAAAATAAAATAAAATCCAAAAAAAAAATCCCCCCCAAAAAAGATGGCGGCATCCATGGACCGGCACCGACAGAACCGGCTCTGTGACATCACCACCAGTTTACTACCGGTTCTATAGAACAGGTGCGGACCTAGTATAGAACAGGTGCGGACCTAATAAATAAATAATATTTATTGTGAAAAGTTAGAAATGCACCTTATATAAAGTACATCTTGAGTGTACACATGATGGTGAACCTGCCTGCAACTCCTTAAACCACCTCCAAGATTATCCCAGAAAAACATCATTGTTTTAAGGAGTTTTTGCAAATATCTGGTATACAAACATCCTTTGTACTTGAAAGCATTCTTTGCTATTTGGGGAGGGACCACAGTTCAATGTTAGGGCATAGATTGACATACAAATCTAAAGTCTAAAATCATTCTTTGGTATGACTCAAAAAGCTATTACTTCTCAATATAGACCAGTAATTTTTATTAGGTGTCCCTTATACTGTATCAGCGATCCCCAACCTTTCTGGCTCCACAGACCAGCAGTGGTGGTGATGGGAGGGAGAGGATGGTTTTGCACAAGCAATCTAATCCCATGCATGAACAAATGAAGCTTCACACGCTCACCTGCCTCTTGCACCACCCAGTTCCAATGGGCCACGGATTGGTCCATGGACCAAGGTTTGGAGACCCCTGCCTTATATGATTGAAATCCAAACTGCATAATCTATATCCCGCATGGTCATATGGAAGGCATCAGTTTAGTAAGAACTGTTGTATATAGCATTAGACTAAAGAGAGATTGACAGTCACTTAGTATATGCAGTGACTGGCATCCTTGTGTCACAAGCATGGCAGTCTGGAACTTGGTTAGTAGACTCTTATACATGTGTTAGATATGTAGCACATATGTGTAGCATTTTATGTATAGGTATATATTCTTATGTACAGATATATATCCGGGAAGACATTTATATAAAATTAGCTTCTCTGTATTCAGATAGCTGGGAAAATATGGTATTTAACTATTTGCCCAGATGAGTTTGGATCAGAGAAAGCACAACCAAATTCTTTGAAAGCCCGAGAAGGACTTTAAAAGAAGAATCTTTTGCGCTAATAAAATCCAAAGGATTATTTACTTTTACTAACCTCTATACTACCCTGTATATCTTAAAAAGGGTAGTATTATTGCTACCATTGTTATTTTTTATCACATTGTTGTTACCTTTACAATAATTTTTAAAATATATTATAATCTTGATAATCTGTCCGATAATCTGTTGATTGGCAGGAATATGCTGCATAGACTATCCGGTTGAGTTTCGTACAAAACCTGTGAAGTGTAAAACGGAATCGCCACTACAGACCTGGGATCGAAAGCTAAGAGAAGAAGCCATGGCTTCAGTTTCAAAACCAAAAGAGAAACGAGCTGTCAGGCCAACGAGCTTACCCAGTTATCACCCACATAAGAGAAAATTTAGGCCTCCCTCACGGTAAGTGGGACAATCTTTTGGAGGAGGGAATTCTCTGAAAAACAAGATTAAATAGGTGGGATAACAATATGCTCCTTGTAAAATAGAAACACTGGAGTCAGTCACAAAAGGCTAATTGAGAGGGTGACGAGGGCCAAATGATGCCAGAAGCGTCATGATGTTCCATTCCTTTTGTACCTGTGTCTTGATGTGGCAGGCATGTACAAAGGGGGTCAAGTTTGTACTGCAATGGTGAGATGCTGCTTTTGTCACATTGACAAAAGTGCTGGATCCTGCAGATGTTACTAAAGATGTCTCAGAGGTGTCTTCTGGACTTCTGGTGCTTTTCGTGCTCCTCAGAAGACATACCAACGGTGACCGTGTTTGCTTACTTTGGGCCTGGGGCTTGCTGTTTTGTTTATTTCTGCACCTAACTTGTATTGATTATGTACCATCAAGTTGGTGTTGAATTTTAGAAGCCACATAGATAGATTTTCTGCAAGAAGATCTGTCACCGACCTGATCTTTCAGACCTTCCAATAGTGTACCCATTTTCACTGTAATTGGGTCCATCCTTCCTGCTGATCCTCCTGTTCATTTCTTTCCACGTTTCCTAAGTGACACTACTTGGAAAACATTCTGAGCAAGCTGGCATATAGACAGACAGATTGAGCCATATATATTTTGCTTTACTCAAGTTATACATATTGATATTGGTGTCATTGAATTGCAAAACAATGATGAGATGCTGAAGGACAGATGTGTCATTTCTATATCACCTGCATGGCATCCTCTAAGCCAGCTTGCTGCCATGTAGTGTAGTGGAAAATGTTATCTATTCACTGTACATTGAAGAAATCTTCCAATTCTGATCTGATTGTATATGTTATGGGAAAGGAATATCTTTTTATCCTTTGAAGCAACAATTGAGAGCAGCAACTTATCTTGGACTGGTCTTAAGCTTGTGATGTATAAGCAGACAAATTCAAAAGAGGATAAGAACTCCAAATTAGATAGATCAGAACAGTGAAAATAAAAAGAAACTACAAACACTAGTGTAGAATTTTACGAACTATTTCAGGAACATACAGTTTATAGACTTAGGACCACATACAATCCTTGGGCTTTACTGCAAGGCATTAATAGCAATAGAACTTAGACTTATATACTGCTTCACAGTGCTTTACAGCCCTCTCTAAGCAGTTTACAGAGTCAGCATATCGCCCCCAACAATCTGGGTCTTCATTTTACCAACCTCGGAAGGATGGAAGGCTGAGTCAAACTTGAGCCTGGTGAAATTGGAACTGTCAAATTGCAAGCAGCCGGCAGTCAGCAAAAATAGCCTGCAGTACTGCATTCTAACCACTGCGCCATCAATGCTCTTAATTAATTTAGATTCATCTGCCTTTTCTCTGGCAGCTTCTCACATTGAGTTAAAAATGGAAAGACAGAAAAGGGAGTGTCCAGAAAAATAAAAAGTGGCCCCATTCAGTTTAGCTTTGGAGTCACTGTTCATTGGCAAGCAGTCCCAAATAAATTACTCCTAAGAGTAACTCTCAGGGGGAAAAAAGCTTTTTGAAAAAAAAAAGTATTAAATGACTGGAATAAGTAATAGGCAGAGATGTGGCTTAAAATAAGATTGGATAAGAGTGAATCTGTTGTGGGTGTTGTTGTCTTCTGGGTTTCAGCGAACCTTTTCACTAATGGCACCTTAGTTATAGAGCATTTTCTCCCTAAAAACGCCTTATATAACTTTTATTGCCCTTTTGTTAGCCCAAAAGCTGCCTGACAGTTCTAAGATACTGCTTTAATGTAGTAGCTTTTCGTTTATATTCATATGTGTCTCTCAGTAAGCGCATCAGATTTTTTTAGCTATGACTATTTTTGTAATTACTGGGGTGGTATGATTGAAGGGCAATATGTTTTATGCTACACTTTATAATAAATATCCCCTGGATGGTTAAAATAATTTAATACTATAAAAATAAACCCATAGTGAAAACTTAAACATAATATGACCTATCCATTACCTATCACTGATAATTATCACTATAAAATTTGACTTGGATTAGTGAGTGGTAGAACCATTTTTATATCCAATCATTTTATAACTGCTTGGGGTCTATATTAGATTCCGAAAAGTAATAAGGCTAGTATATAAAATATGAGCAACACAAGCACTGATAAAAGTAAAGCAATTTTTAAAAACCTCTAAAATAGCTTAATATTAAAAAATATCAGGGAAAGGGAAAGCTTTGTCTGATGTTGATTCTCTGGGCAGAATATTTCAAAGACAGATAAGGCCTTCTTCTGTCAGGCATGGCTGCACTCATTCAATATGGGCATCAGGGTAAAATATCCAAAGTTATTGTAGAAGGAAGAATTACTTCAAAGGATACAAGCCCAACCATTTAGGGCTTGAAACATTAATACCAGCATTTTGAATTTAGAATGGAAAGAGTTTGGCAGCAAGTTCATATGGAAAATATGGGTTGCATATGCTCATATCGTATTCAGTAGTCCTAGCTATTTAATAACCTGAAATTTGATTCCAGTAGAAAAGAAATTTGATTGACTGAGTCTGGACCCACTGATATTTTTCGGTCTATTTTCAAAGGCAACCCTCCATTATAGTACAGGTAGTCCTCAACTTACTACCATAATTGAGCCTGGAATTATGGTCAAAATTCATGCCAGTCATTAAGGAAGTCACCACATGGCCATGGCCAATTTTATGCCTTGTTTTGTAGCAGTCATAAAGTGAATTTATTATTAAGGAATCCATTGTTTCCAATGGGCATTTTTTTGCCAGAAACTGAAAGTAAACTCTGGTTTCCAACCAAAAAAACCATTGTAAATTGTGGTCATGTGACTGGAAGGTGCGGCAAATGCAGACAGGTTGCCGAGCACCCAAAATGCGATCATGTGACCCATGGAGCAGGGGGGCTTGGCCATCAGAACCTCGAATCTAGGTCATACAGTAAGTATCCCTGGGGAAGTCTGTTATAATTTTGATTAGTCATAAGTCAAGAACTACCTGTACACCGAAACAATCATTGTAGCAAAGCTAGTCTTTTACAGGCATTTTGTGAAATGGCAGGATTCTTTCTCCTGATTCTTTCCCTAATCTTTTTCCTAATTATTAAGGTAGAACAAATGCACCAGTTCTACAGTGTCTTCTCTATATAAGCTTCAATGTCCCTTTCTTTTGTTATAATTCCCACTTGACTATGTAGCATTGCACAATCCCATTTAACTAGCCAGATAATCATTGTAAAGAAAATACCAGAAGAGGTAACAAGAATGGTAGATGTCTTAATGCTAGTATGGGGTGGGGGTGGGTGTCTGATTTGAAGTTAAAAAAATCAGGGTCCAGGTAAGATTTGAGTAGAGTCTAGATACCATCTGCTTTTCATTTACTGTGTTCCAAATGTACTCTAATACAGATTAATACTTTGAATAGAGAATTCAAAGTGTATACTTTGAATAGAGAATTCAAAGCATTAACATGAATGCTTTCCAGGTCTTGTGTTTCAAATATTACCTACCTGTTTAATTTTCCATTTCTTTTTTCTCATTCTTTTCTTTCTAACATCTTCACCTGCTTCACACAGAGCCAAAGAAGAGATCCCAGATGTAAGCCCTACCCTTGAACCGTGGGCAATTTTTCCTATGGACTGTCCAATTGTGCTGCGCAAAGTTTTGACCAAAACTAATGACGGTTTAGGTTGCAAATGTGTAGTAAAAATCCCATTAATTACGGACTTGGAATTTGAAAAGTTTATCACTGCCCCAAGAGACCCTCAACAAGTCATTGTGATATGTGTGTTGTCACCACAAAAACATTCCTACTCTCCTTTCTTTGAGTGGTCTGTTGAACAGCTATACATAAAGATGCAGCATGGCCGTCCCTCACCTTGTATTCAGGTAAACTAAATGTTGATGCTATATACATGGATTTTCCAAAAGCAGGTTCATTCTTCTTAGCTAGATAATCACTGTTTCTATTTTATGGAGCTGAAGTAGTAATGTAACAGTAAACATGCCAATAAGGGAGTTCACTGACCACAGAATTTGTCTCAGGCTATTATTTTGTGATTCAGAAAAGAATTCAGCCTATTTCTTTATTTAATCAAATTTACATGATTTGTGCTATTGGTACCTGGGACATGAGTCTGAAGCAAGAGTCATTCGTTAGTAGAGATTTCCCCCACCCCCCTTTTAATTCCTATAAGATGGACAGTGGGAGGAGGAAAAAGATTCAGAAATAAAATAAATGTGATAAAAAAGTCTCTCCAATCTGAATTACAATGGTTTCAACCCAGATTGAGGCCATGTGTGTGTACAATAAAGTAAAAAAAGAATAAATGAAAGGAATAGCTGTTTACTACATACACAGTATAAGCCAGATCTTAACAATAAGCCCGAATAGCCACGACAGAAATTATCTTGAAATAAATGTTCATAATATTGCATTGTAAATTATGAAAGATAACTATATCACAGAATTTTATTTTATTTCCATAATTTATTCACAAAAATCTGATTAGCTGTCAGATTATGAAAAAGGTAATATACACCCCTCAGCTGAATCCATTTTCTCATCTTTTGTTTTTTTCCCCACAAAACAAATTGGTGGGATTTGTTGTAAATTATATATTATAAATATCTGTTACCACTGTTAATTAAAGTAAAATTGCCTTAGCAGATCAAGGCAAGAATCATCTTCTCTACCATTTTTTTTTTCCAGTGGCCATTTTACTGACTCTTGTTTGAACTCAGGATCTTGGGGTTTCTATTTGTTCTGAATATCAAAGTTTAATTTAGCTGTTATGATCATTAAACAGTTATAGATGTCTCCCCAGAGAATTTCACCATCCTCTTAAAATATATTAACATAACAAAAAGATTATATTTTAAGGGCAAATGAGATAATTATCTCCAGTTACTCTTTATGTTCATTTCAGACGTCTGACCTCAGCTTCTGTTTTTTTTTTAAGAGGAAAAATGATGGGCTATCTGGGATTTTAATTGTATCCATGTTTTGGTTGTTAGTTTTTGGGTTCTTTTTTCCATAGCTTTACCTTTCGATCTGGCAACCAGTTTTAGCTACCATCTTAATTTCTCACATATGGAGAAAAAAGGATTCGGTATCCATAACAGAAAAAAAAGAGGGGCTCTGAAGTGAGTTTCTATACTGCCTTTGTCTTCTTGTGAGACTTTTCTGCCTGGTTGGAATATGCAACCTGCAGATAAAAGCTACATGCAGACATTGGTCTATCATATGGACTTTGGGTTTGACAAACCATCCACTTCCACCAGTTTTGGGTTCTGACCATGCACACAGCCAGAATGTAAATTTGACAAGTTTTGACTGAGGTGACGCAGACAGAAAAATAAGTCTCCCACCTGTGATCAGAAAGAGCTTTAGCAATGTCCAATTCACCCTGTCTGCACAGTGGAGCATTGTTTCTCCATTTGAGAAAAATGTTTATGAGACAAGCGCATAGGACATTTCCATAAAATGATAGAATAATTTACTGCCTTTCCAGAGCAAGCATGATTCCTACCGTTTCCTGAAATATGATCTAGAGAATCCACTGAACAAAATGCCTCCTCTTCTGGTACAGAAACACGGTGTCGTTCCTGGAATGGTGGTGGCAAGTATCTGATGGGTTTCTTGCAATGCCTATTGACCTTTTCATTTCATTCACCCTGCAGAAATTATTTCCTCATAATGCATTGAGGCAATTTTCTGTAACCCAGTACTCTCCAGATAACTTTATAATCCACAACTGCATGTGCTGATCAGAAGATATGAGTGTTGAGAGTCCAAAAACACTGAGAAAGTACCATGCATTCTGCTAATGGACAGTGACAGAAACAGCCAAAGATATTTATTTAACTTTAAATTCTACTTTCTAGACTTAGATCTTTTTCCCCTTCCTGGTGGCTTGAATCAACCAGGAGAGCAACGATCAGGTTTACAGGTGGCAGAGATGGCTTCAAACCTGTCCACTCTTGAGAGCCACAGGCTCAATTTAAGAAGCAAAACCCGATATTGCAGCTCAGAGCAAATGCGAGTGATATCAATATGCTTAATTGACTGACCTTCTGGCCAAGTTTTTGCTAATAGAGTCGGGGTTTATCTAAATCGTGCTTCTGACTGTTATGTCACAGATGCAACAAGGGCGTAGAAATAATTCCGCTGTACTGTCCTTATTATTACCATATAGGCTCAAAGCAACAAGCAGCACCTTTACTGCTTTCTTAAATGGTAGCAGCATTGCTTGCTGCTTCCTTCTTCTGGGATGTTTTTTTAGACTTCCCGGTCTAGTTTTCAGAGATTTTCTGGTATCCTATCGGGCAAGTACTAATCAGGCTCAATCAGTGGTGGGATTCAAATTTTTTTACTACCGGTTCTGTGGGTGTGGCTTGGTGGGCGTGGCTTGGTGGGCATGGCAGGGGAAGGATACTGCAAAATCCCCATTACCACCCAATCAGCTGGGACTCGGGAGGCAGAGAATAGATGGGGGCGGGGCCAGTCAGAGGTGGTATTTACCGGTTTTCTGAACTACTCAAAATTTCCGCTACCAGTTCTCCAGAACTGGTCAGAACCTGCTGAATCCCACCTCTGGGCTCAATCCTGGTTCAGCTCTTGCAAGTTCCTATCTAGACAAAGTCAGTCAGGCGCTGTACCCTGTTGCTGAGGCAGACACTAATTGCATTTTTGACAATACTCTGCACATCTTTTGTTATAAAGAAAACACATGGAGAATCATAGATAACTTTGGGAACAAGGGGTTGGTGGGTATGAAGACATTTCCCTTTATTATTTACTCCAAAGTCTCAACAAAACTTCTCTGATGTTGCAATTAACATTTAGAGAGGTCATGTTTTTGGTGATTAAATTAAAAAAAATAATTCCATATGGTGATACATTTGCCTCACTGATTCAACAGGATTGTTAATTAACCAGGTTTATCCCAAAGGTGCTTTTTCAAGAGGCAACTGGACTTTCTTGTTTTTTTTCTTTTGAAGACGTTTCGCTTCTCATCCAAGAAGCTTCTTCAGCTTTTAGAGCTCTAACCATCTTAGAGCTGAAGAAGCTTCTTGGATGAGAAACGAAACATCTTCAAAAGAAAAAAACAAGGAAGTCCAGTTGCCTCCTGAAAAAGCATCTTTGGGACAACCATGACCTGGATGACTGAGAATCTCTACAGACTTTTAACCAGGTTTATAATAACATTCACATATAAGTTGTGAAAGATTTGACTGTTATTTAATTTCCTTTTTAAGAAAAGACTTAAATCTCAGTCTCTTTCTGATTTACGGTAATCTATTTACCTGATCTGTGAAATTAACATCCTGATCTCAGTTTAAACCACAGGAAAATGGAAGCATCGAGAAAAGGTCTTCTTCATACTGTATATATAAACATGCAGTAAGTGAATGTCCGAGATTGGAATCCTATTCACTGCCCCAAATCTCATGCCATGTGCCAAAATCACACAATTGTGTTAAATAATAGAGGGTTCTAGTTATGGAGTACATTAAACTTACTTTGGCACATAAAGGGAGTTATTCATTGTTTAAGTTCATTGACAGAGGCGCCTACTCAGATAAAACAGAGACTTCTAGTAAACACAGAGTCTTTTTGTGTTTCAGTACTGCTTTCTTTTTATTGCTTGTGAATCCCTCAGTCTGGAAGGGTAATGCCTTGGGTGGACATATTCAGCATTTCTAAGGATTCTGCTGCTGTAGAAGCAGCATTTTCCTTTCAGCATATCAGAAGCTCTTGGGTACCACTTGGTATTGAAATGCTATGAGGAAAATACAGCTGATATTTGTGAAAATGAGGAAAGGGTTTGTGTTTCTTGAAAGAACTGTTACATAGGGTCAAGGTATTTTCCAAGGCACCCGAAGGTCAGACAAGGAATAATGGATGGAAACTGATCCAGGAGAGATTCAACCTGGAAATAAGGAGGAACTTTCTGACAGTGAGAACAATCAACCAATGGAACAGCTTGCCTTCAGAAGTTGTGGGAGCTTCATCACTTGAGACTTTCAAGAAGAGATTGGACTGCCATTTGTCAGAAATGGTGTAGGGTCTCCTGCTTGGGCGGGGGGGGGTTGGACTAGATGACCTACAAGGTCCCTTCCAACTCTGTTAATCTGTTTCTGTTTATTTTAGCAAAAACAAACAAACCCTCACACCTATTTGGAAAGAAATTAATAGATCAAATTATGAAATGTGCAGATGGATTTCACTTTCAGATTTAAATGTTGCAAGGATTATCTTAAAAATAATATCTAGACCTATGAAGGTCATTATTAATCAGCTTCTTTTTTAATCCACATTTATCCAGTTTACCCTATGGAAGTTTAGTGTGTAACTTTCCCTAACACTTAGGATTTTCAATATAAGTTTTAGCAGCTTAACTTTTAAATACATAATTTAACACATATTTTTATTTTTATTTTTTTAAATCTTACTTTTTTTCACTCCCAAGATACGTTTTTGAAAGCAGCTTTCAGAAATTTATGCTCTCTATGCTTTTTTTACACATTTTTTTTCTAGCAAGAACTTTTTACTAGAAAAGAAAAATAAATGCTAGTGGATCCATTCAGTACTGTTGCTGTCCAATACACATTAGAGTTTATTTTGCCAGTCCTTAAAAATCTGCTTCCATAGAATTTCATGGCGGGTTACTTTTATATTTCTACTGACAGTATTATTTTTCAACTTTTTCATAGATGCCTGTAATCCCATTTCCCAATTTAATTTAGTTAGCTTTTAATTACCTTGAATTTTCAGCTGCAATAGCTTAAGAGTTCACCTAATTTCTCTCCAAGACCAGCCCCACCCACACAGACAGGCAAGACACCAAAATATAAACTGACAGCAAACAGCACTCCTTACTAGCACTGATGATGTTACCTAGTTAGGGTAATGAAACGTCTGCCAAGAAAACAAGCAAGCTCAGAGAGCACCAAGGACCCCTTCTTTACATAACTTCTTTGAAATATGTGACTTGATTTTTAAGTAAATATAGTTAACATTTGGAATTTCAGCCATAATAGTGTATGTGACGGGCAATTAATAATGTGGATATTAACTGGATGTCAGGCTAGCAACACAAGATTCTATATTATCTTTCATGGTTTTTAGTGAAAATATCTTTCTAAAGATGTGAGAGTGAAGGACTATTCTTGTCTAGTGAGTATAGTCTTGATATGAAAATAGCATGTATGAAATGTTTAGATGGCCATTTAGGTGTGTGGAGAAAAATCCAGGCTGGGATATGACATAGATTAGCAAGGACATCTAACATCCAGTTGTTCAACAATAGTAGACATCAAGAGTGGGTTCTAACTTACCTCGCTGCCGGTTCACTTCCTCCCGCGCCACGTGGCCGCGCCTCGTGGCTGCGCACGCGCGTGCACAGTGCAAAAAATAAAAAAATTCAAAAAAAAAGCCAAAAACAAGATGGCGATGCATGCGCAGTGCCGGAAACTCAGCATCTGCGCATGCGCAGAAGAAGAAATTTTTTTTAAAAAAATAAAAAAAATAAAATAAAAAAAAATCAAAAAAAAAAAGATGGCGGCGCCCATGGACTGGCACCGACTGAACTGGATCAGTCACATCATCGTGATGTCACCAGCAGGTCGCTACCAGTTCGGGCAAACTGGTCCGAACCGGGAGGAACCCACCTCTGGTAGATGTGCTGCTGAAATTAAAATACCATGGGAGTACCTGGAGTAGTTTTGTCTGTGAAAGGATGGAAAGCTTTGGGAATCTTAATTTAATTCTTTATTATGTTCTCTTGGCAGGTTAATCTAACGTAAAACAAAATAGAACTAACAAATCTGAACTCTGCCCAATCCTATTCAAAATATTGCATATAACCATTGCTTATGGTTATAATTAACATTAACTGGGAAAAAAGTCACTTCAAAACCTTCCTGAGTGTATCACAGACTTAAATTTGTCCATCCTGCATGAAAAAATAGCAAAAGCAGTTACTGGTAATGTCTTTATCCATAGATTAGGTACACAGAGTCAATTGCCAACCATAGCACACAGCAACAAATTAATTATGGCAGATTAATTTCTGTTCACTATATATCAATAGGCATACCAGCAAGCTAGCCAGCTTATGAAAGGTTGCCTTGCTGGCTCTAGCAGAACTTTAACGTTCAGAGAATAATAAATCATTCTGCTGAAAACTACACAAGCATCCTACAAGGTGATCAAAATAATGATGCAGTGTCTGGTTTGAGAGCAAAACTGCAGCACAAAGGGATTTTCAAATGATCCTGAACTGAGCAAAGTTAGCTGCAAACACAAGGTTCATCAGTGCTGATTTTGCAAAAGTCAAGACATCTGTCCCTTGATGTTAACCAATGATTGCTTGTTCAGCCATGGAAACACAGTCTTCTGTTCAGGATGCTGGAATAGCCACTAGCAAGCAATAGCAATCATTCAAACTTAGAAGAACAATTCAGCTTTCTACATTGGGCAAAAGTAACTAACAGCCTGCATGCTTACATGGAAATAACTCCTAGTAATGTGTTGAGGAGATGCTCCTAGTTAAAACTGCTTTGGACTGAAAGTTTAAAGTGCTTTTCCATGAATTAAAATGTAGTTATTTATTATTTAGACACACAGGAACACATGCATACCATAAATCCTAGAATTTTCCTTCTGCTAATGTCATAAAAATCCTTAATACCAAACAATATTAAACCCAAATCATAGTTAAATTCTTTTAACAAATGAGTTATAAAGTTACAACCTGCTTACAGAAAAGCAGAATTTCCAAGAATTTAAACAATTTGGAGATATATTTTCAGTAATAAAGGGTTTGGTAAATATGCCAATTCCTCAAACACAGTTAAGGTGCTTCCTTGTAATCATCCCCCCCTACACCTTTGACAATTCATAAAGTGACCCCAGCAATGTTATTAGCACACAAAAATCATTAAGATAAAAATATAATTTCCCTATGGGGTAATCAGGCATTTCAGCTTCCCTTTTCTTCCTCTAAATGTCACCTCAAACTCTTTCAAGAGGGAAATCCAAACACATAAAGGTTGACTACAGTAACTTTGATTATGTATCATCATGTCAGTGTCAACTGTTAGGGATCACATAGATATATTTTCTCTGGAATGATCTTTCTCTAAGTTGGTCCTTTCAGGTCTTCTAACAGTGTAGGCATTGCCACTGTAATTGACTCCATCTACCTTGTTGCTGGTTGTCCTCTTCTTTTTTGTCCTTCCATCTTTCTCAGATTTATAGACTTCTTCAAAGAGCTACTATAGATCTTCACTTACTGTCTCCAAAATATGATACTGTGATCCTGGTCATATGTCCCTTGAGTAAGAATTCTGGAGTGATTTCTTCTATTATATATTTGTTTCCTTACCTGTCCAAGTATTCTTAGAAATCTTATCCAACACCAAAGTTCAAAAGCATTAATAATTTTCTATCCTGCTTCTTCAAGTCCAGCTTTCACTTCTATATAGTGTCATGGGGAATACCATGATCTGCGTGATTCTGATTTTTGTAGGTACAGCCACATCCTGGTGTTTGAATATGTTTTCCAAGGCCTTCACTGCTATCTTATCAAGTGTTACTCTATGTCATATATCTTGACTGCTGGTTCATTTACTGTTTATAGTCAATTGTAAATGGTAAAATTCACCACTTTAATATTCTCATTATCAACTCTAAGGCTGGTTGCTGTATCTGTTTAGATTAGTTGGCCTTCTATATATTTAAATTTAGTCCCATTTTTTCACTGTGCTCTTTAACTTTCATTACAGAGTCAGCAGCACATTTTCATTTCACAGTAGTGTTATCAGCATAGCACAGGTTATTGATTTTTCATCCTCGAGTGTTAAAACCACACTCATCTTCCAATCAAGCTTCTCTTAATATAAACTGAGCATAAGGGTTGAATAAATAAGGGGAGAGTATACACCCTTGTCTCATTCCTTTACCCATCTGAGCCAGTCTGTTTTTCCATGTACCATGCAGACTGTGGTATCCTGGCCTGTTTATAGTCGCTGGCCTGCCACTTACGCAAGGTGTTACATATTGACGTACGGAGTATGGATTTGCATAGCCGCTGCTGATTGGCTAATCCGGTGGGAGAAATAAACTGCTGTCAATGGCTAGCCGGCTTCAGGGAAGCCCTTAAAAGCGGCTTCCCTGCAGCCTGCCGGCAGTCCGTATTAGTTCAAGCTAATAGACAATAAAGGTGCTGAACTGTTCCTACGCCTTGCCTCTTCATTCATGCACGAATCTAACACTGGCGACGAAGGTGGTTGAAGAAGGACAACAGGACAAAGGCACCTCGTGGCATCCACGGCCATCTTAGAAGCACGCACCGACCTGCTCCGACCAAACCAAAGGATGGCTACTCAAACCTCTCCAGCTCCAGCATTCTTCGATCCGAAGACGGAAGAATGGAGAACCTACATGTTCCGGTTCCGAATGTTCCTGGAAGCAAACAATTTCCAGGATCTACCGGACAACAGGAAGAGGGCTCTCTTCCTCACCTACTGCGGTCCACGAACCTACAAGATGGCACAGACCCTGGTGGCACCCTGGTTTGCAATGTTGTCCATCTCTTGGACAACATTGCAAACCGCGCTGAAAGAACACTACCTGCCCTCAGCCCCTCCGATGGTCAGCAGAAACTAATTCTACCATTGACGCCAACAAGAAGGCGAATCCATAAACGACTTCGTGGCTAAACTCCGGGAAATCACTGTAAAGTGCGAATTCATAAACCTGGAGGAGATGATGAAAGACAGAATAATCTTAGGTATGAGGGATCTCAACCTACAGAAGAAACTGCTGATCCAGAGGGGAGCCACGTTCAAAGATGTGGTCGATGAAGCAAGAGCCACCGAATCATCGGACAACTCTGCAGCCGATATCCGGATAACCAGCGGAATCCATCGCACCTATCAGCAGACTGATTGGATGACCAAGGACCCGGAGGAAGAGGAGGAATCCGATGATGATGACCACGTGCATCGCATCCAACAAGAAAGGAGGGTGAGCCCCAGAGACTTTGAGCAAAGGCAGCCCTGTTGTTCTGGCTGCCTAGGGGGACATCCCAGGGCAACCTGCAAATTTAAAGAAGCCATTTGCCGCCTCTGCCAAAAGTGGGGCCATATAGCAGAAGCTTACAGAGTCACACAACTGTCCATGTACCAGCCTGCCCCATTCCATCCAGACCACCCATGGGTCCAGGGAGGCAAGGTCAGAA
>QLTV01000597.1:2860385-2897431 GCA_003457575.1 Thermophis baileyi | reverse complement strand
TACTGACCTTTATTCCTTCGCCCGAAGCACAGCTGATCAGCTCCTCAGCTGTGTTTCGGGCTGATTGCAGCTACTGAGCATGTGCGGAAGCAAAATTGCGCAAGGGAACATTGCGATGCAAACTGGTGGGGAAGGTAAGTGGAACCCACCCCTGGAGACAAGGTCAGAACCGATCCAGGGGACAGCAGGGCAGGCGAAGAGACGATTATAATTACCAAGATACCACACAGTGGGTCATTCCGACGCCAGTCAAGGGGAGAAGTTCCACATAACCATGGCCATAGAGGGACTTCCATGCAACATGGAGCTAGACACGGGCTCCGCATTCACCATTATGGCTTGGGGAACCCTGAAACAGCTCATGCCGACCATCACAAGGCAGCAGCTGAAACCACAGAACATACGACTGAATGACTTTCAGGGCAACCCCATTCGTGTGCTTGGCCGAGCAGAGGTTCCCATCAGCTTCAAAGATTTCAGAGGGAAGCTGCCATTAACAGTCGTCGAAGGACACAGACCGACCCTGCTGGGAGTGGAATGGCTCAAACCCCTCGGCATCGGCATCACCGGACTGAATCAAATCCAAGGGGACAAGTTAGACATGCTTCTGGCCAACTTCCAGACTGTCTTCGATGGGAGTCTAGGTAAATATAAGGGCAAGCCCATATCGTTTAACCTAGACCCCAGTATCACCCCCATTAGACTTAAGCCCTGCAGAGTCCCATTTGCGCTTCGACCTAAAGTGGACGAGCAACTGGACAAATTAATATCCCAAGGGGTTCTGGAACCTGTTGACCATGCCACATGGGAAACACCCATTGTCACCCCAATGAAGCCGGATGGCTTGATTAGGGTGTGTGCGGACTATAAAGGGACCATTAATAAAGCCCTGCAGCCAAACGCTTACCCTGTGCCCATTGTGCAACATCTGTTGCACTCATTGGGAAAAGGAAAAATTTTCGCCAAACTTGATCTGGCACAAGTGTACCAGCAGCTACCTGTGGACGCAGCCACAGCTGAAGCCCAGACAATAGTTACACACAGGGGGGCTTTTAAATGCAACCGCCTGCAATTTGGGGTCAGCGTGGCCCCTGGCCTGTTCCAAAGTATGATGGAATGATTGTTACACAGCATCCCTGGCGTGGTTCCCTATTTTGACGACGTCCTCATCTCAGGGGACTCGGAGGAACAATTACTATTCCGGCTGTGCGAAGTGCTAGGGCGATTCCAAGAGAGGGGGCTTAAAGTGCGAAAAGACAAATGCAAGATTGGGGTCACCAGCGTAGAGTTCCTGGGATTCCTGATCGATGGGTCTGGTATTCGCCCCACAGACGCCAAAATAAAAGCCATCAAAGAGGCACCGACCCCCAAGAACAAGGCAGAGTTGCAAGCATTCCTGGGCTTACTCAACTTCTATGCCATTTTTTTAAAACAGAAGGCGACCGTCACTGAGCCTCTTCATAGGCTCCTGGGGAAGACAACCACGTGGACATGGGGACAAAGGGAGGCCAACGCTTTTGCTGCCGTAAAGGACTTGCTTTCATCTAACAGCGTCCTCATGCAGTACAGCGAGACCCTCCCCCTATTGTTAACGTGCGGCGCTTCACCTTTCGGAGTGGGGGCGGTCCTCAGCCACAAGCTACCCAATGGCTCAGAAGCCCCTATCGCCTTTTATTCCAAGACATTGTCACCAGCTGAGCAGAATTACAGCCAACTGGATAAGGAAGCGCTTGCAGCAGTGGCCGGCATCAAGCGCTTCCACGAATATCTTTACGGCCGGAAATTTGAACTTGTCACAGACCACAAGCCTCTATTGGGTCTACTTGCAAGCAATCAACAAACACTGCAATATATGTCACCCTGGCTAACCCGCTGGTCCATTTTCCTATCCAGGTACAGCTACAAGCTAACACACAGACCAGGAAAGAGCATCGGACATGCAGACGAACTCAGCCGCTGCCCAGCACCCGACTTTGTGGAAGACCCCGCACCTGTGGCCGACATATTGCTGGTCGACATAGAACGAACCAGCCCTGTCACATCTCGAGACATCGCAGAACATACAGCGAAAGACAAGGTGCTGTCCAAAGTTATGAACTGGGTGTTGAGGGGATGGCCACAGGAGGAAGAAGGGGAAGAATTTAAAACATTTAAAACCAAACAGACTGAACTATCTGTGCTTAAGGGATGTTTGTTGTGGGGGGAGCGAGTTGTTATTTCACAAAGCCTGCGGAGAAGAGTAATAAGGACACTCCACATAGAACACCCAGGAATCGTGCGCATGAAAGCACTAACAAGGAGCTACCTGTGGTGGCCAAAATTAGACCAGGACATTACAGAGTGGGTGGCAACCTGCCTACCATGCCAAGAAACCAGACTGGCTCCACCCCATTCAAATGTGAGACACCAAAAGGCCCAATCAAGAATCCACATAGACTTCACAGGGCCTATGGCGGGGCAAACATTCCTCATAGTGGTGGATGCCTACTCTAAATGGCTGGAGGTGGTCAACATGCATTCATCAATGACTGAAGCCACCACAAGAGCCTTAAGGAAGCTGTTCGCGACCCACGGCCTGCCAGATGTCCTCATATCGGACAACGGCCCACAGCTGACAGCCCGGCACATGGAATTGTTCCTGGCCAACCTCGGCATAAGGCATGTGCTCGTCTCGCCATTCAGTCCAGCTAGCAATGGCCAAGCAGAAAGAATGGTGAGAATGACCAAAGAGACTTTAAATAGAATGGGCCCGGGGAACTGGCAGGAACGGATTGACCAGTTCTTGTTGGCACAGCACATCACACCGTGTGCAGCCACTAACTGGAGCCCTGCAGAAATGCTAATGGTACGGAAACTGAGGTCCCAACTGGACAGACTTAACCCCACCTATAATCCAGAGACACCTCTGGAATCCCGAAAACCAACAAGGATACTGTCAATAGGTGATTTAGTTTTTGTGCAAAACTTTGCAGGGGACCCCAAGTGGGTGAGTGCCACCGTAATTGAAATCACGGGTCCCAAATCCTATAAAGTAAAGTTGGGCGACGGCCGAAAGTGGCGAAGGCATATCGACCAACTCAGAAGCAGGTTGAGAGATTCCTGGCTTCGCCAACCAGAGACCCCAACAACACCCGAAGCCTCAGCGGAAAGCCAGGAGCAATGCAAGTCTCTGCCCCGCAGGCCATACAATACAAGTCATCCAGAAGACCATGGCGAGAACCAGGCCCTAGCTGCAGGACACCAAGAAACCCTAGTCTCAAGCCCAGAGAGGGATTGTGAACACCTACCTGTAGCCGCCGGAGCCCAGCGAAGTCACCCGGGACCAGAGAACAATGACGCGGAAAGTTTAGCCGCCATGCCTGAAGGCCGGTTCCAGATTTTTCCACACACCGGAGGAGGAGCAGCAACAGGCATGTCCGCTCCAGTCAAAGACTCCCGAAGAACTGAATCGCACAGGCCCAGTAGGACTATCAGGCACCCTGTTTACTTACAGGACTACATGACTCACGTATGTTTCTGATTGGACATTCCAGAAACTAAGAGGGGAGGGGTGTTACGTACTGACGTACGGAGTATGGATTTGCATAGCCACCACTCATTGGCTAGCGGCGGGAGAAATAAACTGCTGTCAATGGCTAGCCAGCTTCGGGGAAGCCCTTAAAAGCGGCTTCCCTGCAGCCTGCCGGCAGTCCGTATTAGTTCAAGCTAATAGACAATAAAGGTGCTGAACTGTTCCTACATCTCGCCTCTTCATTCATGTGCGAATCTAACACAAGGACTGTGTGCGTACACCGGCCCGCCACTCATGTGGCCCAATTCCCCTCTTTCCTCCCCAGCCAGGCCGCAAAAGTTGGGGACCGCTGATTTAGTTAAATTATCACTACAGCAAGAAAAAAAAACCTGCTTTTTTATTTTTATTTTGCATAACTTATGTAAGTTCACAGTTTTACAATTAAATATGAAGTCAAGGAAAATTAAAAAAAAAACCATAAGAAAGAGACAGACAGGATAAGGTCCACAGATGAAATATCTTTAGAATATTTTATTGTTCAAAGATATTAGTTTAACTATTGTACCCAGCCCTAATTTAATAGAAGAATCGAAGACTGATGAAACCCTGTTGCATTCCAAATGATATTGGTGTTTCACATTGATGGTATTACCCAGTTAGGTAATGAAACATCTGCAAGCAAAAACCAAGTTCAGAAAAGATAAAGAATTTCACAGTTCAACTCTGAGTTACAGATATTCTCTTCTATCCATTGAATGGCCATGCCACCAAATTCACATTTAAGTAGTGTATTAATCAGAATGTCACTGTTTTGACAAATGCTATTATTCCCACAATCTACTAAGAAAGTTCCTCATTTAAAAATTGACACAAAATTAATCTAGTGCAAGATTTATTCTTGATAAATCTACTCTAACGTCTAGTAATCATCACATTGTGTTCAAGACATTTATATAATGATTGCTTTTTTATCTGCTTTACAATTTTCTCAATTCACACTGGCTTGGATTATCTTAAAAAAATAGAGTAACTATTTGCCTTCCTCCCATCCTCTAGAATTTCACCCCTTCTCCATGATTTTTCAAGAAGATACCCACAATTTCATTCGTTCAGGATGTTAGAATTCAATTTGTTTTATCCTGGAGTTCTGAATTCATTTCAGGAAATAGCTATTCCTTGACTTCTATGGCTAACAACAGTGAGAGTTGTAATCTGACAGATGCTGAAGGCATCAGACTGGGGGAGGCTGATTTTGACTAACCATTTATCCAAGATTGAAGGATTGAAGCATTGAAGAATGTCAAATACAGGTCAGCCAGCATGCTGGCTAGGAGAATTATAGGAGCTGAAGTCCACACATCTTAATGTTGCGGAATTTTAGAAATGGTGCTTTAGAATGTTGAAGTTTAAGTCTGACAGAATCAGTTGTGGAAAGGAAAATGTAACTTCCTTCACTTGATCTTAACATCTTACTTCTTTATGCCAGCAGATGAAAACTTTCCAGGGAGCTATTGATTATTAATAAATTGTAAAATCTTACTAGCAATAGGGATGAAATCATTTCTTCAGAAATCTGGGAAAATTATAGAAATTACCTTTGGCACTTTCAATGCTGCCTGAACAAACATAGTTTTAATAACATTTTTTGTAGAGGGATTGTAAAAAGGGTTGGCTTCACAACCCTTGAAGCTATTTGTCTTTAATATCTGCAGCCCACTAGAGGGAACTGCTGACTCTCTGAAGAGGGAGAGTTGTGAGCAGTGAAAACAGCCAAGTTCTTTGGCTGCAAAATGCACTCTTTGTTCCTTGTGTGAAATCAACAAGGTGAGCAAATGGTTGCCAGTTACCCATTTCCAATGAGTGTCCTTACACACACACCCTCACACACGTTACCCTATAACCTCACCCATACAACCCTTTCTCTCTGCTCTCCACCTTGTTTTCCCAAATGTCTCCTACTTTTCTCTCCTTACTTCTGCACCTCCACCCTTTTCCCCACTTTATGCCTTCTACTCTCCACCTCATTATGATGATTCAAATAGGTGTACCACCCTGATTTATGCCTTCCTGGCCAATCGGCTTTTCTACCCTCTCCTTTGTTCTGATTTTATGCCCACCCATTCTTTGAACTCCCCATTTACCTCACTATCTACTCTTTCAATTGCCTTTATCTATTTTGTAGCATTGCACTTATTATACACGTATTATGCAGATATTCAAGTGACAAAGTAAACACACATGCATGTGGTAGTGACAGGCATACATTATTCGGATTCTGCACAGGAAAAGAAATCCTGAAAGGTCTTTCTTGTGCTGCAATGTAACTCTTTCTTTTACCCAATCAGAATCATCTATAAGGCTTGTCCAATGCCACATGACTCATCAGTATTATCCTTTTTGCAATTAAAGGAGCCTATTGCCATTCTTTAGGATATATGATTATTTCTCTGATAAATTACTGTAAAATATTGCTCTACAGGGCAGGAAATTTCCTTTGACAACTTGAATTCTGCTCTCACTGGTACCACCATTGTAATTTCCCATAACACCTCAGAATTTTGTTACAGATGAGGCATTGTAGAAAATTACTGTGTCAGCTAGACTCAGTTTCCCAATACTGTTTAGAGTGCTGGGGCAGAATTTTTTTTTAAAAAAAAGCCAGAGAACAAGACAACTATCAGCAATCGATTCTACTGAATCCCAAAGCTCAGCAACACATCCACGATATGAAGTGTACTATTACATGTGATAACAAGGATGGATAATACAGTAGAACTAAAAATATAGTGGGGTTTTTTTTTCTTATCCTACCAACAATGGTCAGGTGACAAGACAGACTGAACTCTCTATGGTAATAAGAACTTCTAATATGGGGTCCCATGTTCATATATTCTCTCTCTCTCTCTCTCTCTCTCTCTCTCTCTCTCTCTCTCTCTCTCTCTCCCTCTCTCTCCCTCTCCCCCCCCCCCCCCCCCCCCCCCCTCCCTCTCCCTCTCCCCCCCCCCTCTCTGTATTTCAACTGCATGTAACACCCCTGGTTTAAAGGCATAGGGTCCTGGTACAGTCTGTATACCTCTATTAATTGAAAGAGCAATCTTCTACAATAGGATAACTCTTTTCAAAGAATAGTTTCAAGTAGTCAGCATTCAGTCCAGTTGCTTGCAAACTAAGAATAGAGGTGGTTCAAACATGTGGAAAGGCTGTTCTATATCAGCAACTGATCCTTGGTCTGGTATTGAAATATAAGGTTGCAGTCAGGCTCTCTATTTGTTTATTAGCCACACTTCACATCTTACATACAACAGACATTGTATTGTTTCACTGAATCACATAATCTTGCCTGAAAGTAAGTGTTATTGAACTAAATGGAGCTGATTTCTGAATAATCACAATTAGGATTGAGTTGATAAAATAAAACCAATGCCCCCTTTTAACTAGCAAAGTGAACGGATCATTTTAAAATATAAAAGTCAAATTTATTTCTTGAGAAAGTTGATGTAGCTTGTATGAGATTTAAACTAGTATTAAAATACTCAGCATTAGTAGTATTAAATGACGTAAAGGAAGAGTGTGTGTGTGTGTGTGTGTGCGCGCGCGTGCGCGCATATAGCTGTCAGAGACCTTTATGTCTGAGTGAAAACATTTAAAGCTCCAATACAAAACAGGAAAAGGAAACCATTTGGTCCAAGTCTTCAAACTCAACCTTATTTTTTTTTGTTGCAAAGCATTTTTGTTCCTCTCTTTCCTGTCTGTTTGTCAACAGATGTATGCCGGAGGGAAGCTGCTCTTTGGGAGCTGTGTTTTCAACGGATACAGCTACAGTAAGAAGGACCTGATGAAACAGATCAACCAAGTTTGCCTTGACTGCAAAAGAGGTCACTTCCTGCCACAGAGCTTCAAATTTAGGTAAAACAGAAAATTAAGGAGGAAAGTAAGAATGGGGAGAGGGAAGGCAATATCATGCTGAGATGTATGTTTACACCATTAACTTGACAAGAATGTGCTGCAATGAAAGGAATGAAATTCCATAAACTCATTGTAGGGTGAGTGACCAGGAGTAGAGGAGGAGGAGGAGGAGGAGGGGGATAACAGTAGTAGTAATTTGGTAGCATATTCATTCTTGTTATGGTTAATGGTTTTAAAAATTGGTCTCTGAACACATTCAGAACTTAATTTATAAAAATATTCCTATTGTTACTTCTTGCATCATCTAATTTACAATTTTGTCAAATCTTCTTCCCAAGCACACTTCTTGAAGTGATTCCCCCTATACTTTTTATATCTACTCTGGCTACCTTTCCCCTTTGCATAGGGAATAATAATTGCATTCTTATAGTGACATGGCACAGAAACAATGTTCATATACATTGTTTAAGGCACCCAGCTGGAAAGCAAACGACCGTGAGTCCTGCTTTAAGCCATGAAAGCCAGCTGGGTGACCTTGAAACAGTCACTCTCTCTTAGCCCAGCCCACTTCATAGGGTTCTGGTTATGGGAAAAATAGGAGGAGGAAGATGTGTGGGATATGTTCACCACCTTGAGTTATATGTAAAAATAATAAGGGTGAGATACAAATAAATAAATAAATAAAAAGTAAAAAGCAAGTTGCACAGTTCATTAAAGACAACCCATATCCTTATTTTCAAACTACACCAATTATACCAGCTACACCAGCAGCCGTACAACTTTTCAACACTCATGGAATGTAAGAGATTATTTGCATCACATTTTTTCTTGGGTACTAATGATTATAACCTTCATATCCAAAGTACTATTCAATTTGATTCTTTAATTATTATTTTTTTAGCGTATGGCATGTATTAGCCAGGGATCACCAAGGTGGCTGGCTGCCTCTGTGAAAGGAATTTTTTTGGGCGGTGTTATCTTTTACCCGCGGGATGCCTGAATGCCAGTAGGCAATCGGGGAAGGCTCCTTTCCTGTCCCTACGCGGTTTATTCACTCACGGGAATCGAGCCGCCGAGCTGCCGACCTCAGCAGAGCGCAGGCTCAGCCTCTTACCACGTGAGCCACCACTGCCCCGGATTCTTTAATATCTCACTACTATGTATGACTAAGAGAGAGAAAAGCAAAGCATATGGGGTAGAGTTGCAGTTGCAGCTGCAGCTGCCATTTTGACTTTTATTTTACCTCCATGGATGCCCCTGAGTCTGGGGAAGATGCAGTTAAGGACAGGTATCTGCTCCTATTTAACCTGGCAAATCTGCTGCAGGCTGGCTTCCCTTCCTCCAATCCCTGGATATAGTGACTTGCCATTTTCCCTTGGTTGTGAGAGAAATTGCCTACCCAGCTTCCACAATCTCTTCTTTTTTTCTCCCCCCCCCTCCAATTAGAATATTAACCTAGTGGGGTCAACATAGCCATGGAAACAGTGCATTCCTGAGGAAGGCATCCTTCTAAAACAGAGATCAAGAAAGTCTTGTGCTTGCCTCACTACCGTAATATCACTCTAATAGCGCAGCTATCTTATTATTTTCATTGAGCAGGATAGTTTCACACAACCATCCCCATGTTGATACAGTGAGGATGATGAGACAGCATTTTAGGTGTCCCTCACCCACGTTCAGACTCTCTTTCATACAAAGGAAACTTCCTTTGCCCCCTTGATCCAACTTGATGGGGCACCTGCAATGTAATTAACATTCAGGTTAGCTTTGTCATCTACCAAAATCACACTGAAATGGCAGCAGCTTTAGCTTAGAAATATAAAATGTATCTGAGAAAGAAAGAGAAACCAGAGAGTTTTCCTCACTGTGGTCAAGTAACAAAGATTTTATGGGTAAGGAAATAAAAGAGGAACCAAAAGGGGAACAAGGCAGAGGGAAATACCCCAAATTTGTCTCTTACCTACTCCAAGCAAATTTGTTGTTGTGTTTATTGATCTCCCTTTCAATACTTAACGTTTCTTTAGGGGTAAATGTACTAGACTTCTATGCCATAAACAAACCTTAGTATGGTATTAATCAGATAGCAACAAGTGCTGTCTGAAACTGACTTCACATAGGAATTTGAAGAGTGAGATCTCCATAATTAAGAGAGGAGCCATTTTGTTCCATTCACTCTGAATCAGAGGTGGGTTCCTCCTGGTTCGCACCGGTTCTATAGAACCGGTAGTAAACCGGTGGTGACATCACAGAGCCGGTTCTGTTGGTGCTGGTCTGTGGACGCCACCATCTTTTTTGGGGGGGGGGGGAATTTTGGGATATTTTTTTGGGGGGGATTTTTTGCGGGTTTTTGCTTCTGCGGATGGGCAGAAGCCAAATTTTCGGCACTGGGCATGCGCCACCATCTTGTTTTCAGCTTTTTTGCGGCTATTTTTTGCTTGTTTTGCTTCTGTGCATGCGCATGCGCAGAAGCCAAGTTTTCAGCACTGCGCATGTGCAGCCGCACGCACCCACGTGGCACACCCATGCAGCACGCCCACGTGGCGTACAATGCGTGCACAGCCACACAGCGTGGGAGGAACCCACCCCTGCTCTGAATATAGTGTTGATCTCATATACTAGAAAGTAGGTATTTGTAGGCAGGACACACAGAACTCAGGAAAAAAAGTTACCGTTTGTGGACATGATGCTGTGAGTCATATGAGTTCTGTTCTGTTTTTATTTTTTAGTAGAATTTTGTTATTACTAACTCTTTTATGATTGTTATTACTGACTGAGTCAAAAATTCCAGGAATCAGTAAATTCTCTGCTGATAACAAGATTCCTCAGTGTGAACTGGAGAAAAGAGGAAGCATTTTATGTGTCACCGGAATTTGCTTGTGATTTTGCTAACATTTACTGATGGAGAACATCAAAATAACTAGGAAACCAGGAAGCATTTCAGTACCCTTGTTTGCAACTATTCATTCTCTCTGTGCAATAGTCTCAGTGCAAAAAAAAAGGAGAGGGAATTGATGGCTTTTCTTGCTGGCATTTTCCAAGGTCACAAGTTCTCAAAGCTTTTTAAATAAAAACTTTTAGGACTGAGAATCTGATTGGCTGGTTAACATGTAAAAACAGATGCTACCAATCTGATCTTGTTTCTAAAAATAATTTAAGTAGTTAAATACGCGACATAGATGCTAGAATCCTCATCCTCTTTTAATGACCCCATAATCCCTTATGAGATGGAGTCTGGGCAACTGAGTGGAGCTGAGTGTCCTTCCTGTCGCCAATGCAGAGTTATATTCAGCATATATATTCTCAGTGTGCCCAGAGAGAAAAATAACTGCCTCTACCTAGGACAGTGTTGGTGAACCTTTTCGGCACTGCGTGCCCAAACAGGAGCACACGTGCACACACACGGGCCCGCGTGCCAGAAACTGGAAGAGGAGCTGGTTTACGGTGCCAGCCACCTGGTCTTCCGGTTTCTGGCGCGCATGCACGCACAAAGGCCAGCTGTGCGCACCGGAACCTGGAAGAGTGTCAATGAAGTGCCCCCCCAGCCTGCCACTGAGAACAAGCCAGCACAGCCCCCCTTCCACCCCTTCTGCCAAGGGAGCGCGCCCGCTTCCTGGCCGGCACGTCTCTTACCCTGGCGCCAGACAGGTGTTCCTTCGGCGTGGACTCTGCTCCTGTGGCAGTGCTGCTTGTTCTCGGTGGCTGGCAAGGTGGGGGCGGTTCTCCTCCAGCATCCCAGCCACAAGCGGCAGGCTGAGAACTGCTACGCAGCCCCACCGCCCCAGGAGAGCAGCAGGGGCAGCGCTGCTTGTTCTCAGTGGCCGCCGCCCCCCTTGCCCCCCACCGAGAACAAGCAGCACTGCTGCTGCTGCTCTCTGGGGCTGGCGGGGCTTCACAGGAGATGCACAGCGGTTCTCACCCTGCCGCTTGCGGCTGGGATTCTGGAGGAGAACCATCAGCCTCCCCCTCGCCTGCCACTGAGAACAAGCAGTGCTGCTTCTGCTGCTCTCCCGGAGCGGCAGGGCTTCACCGGAGATGCGCAGCGGTTCTCACCCTGCCACTTGTGGCTGGGATTCTGGAGGAGAACCGCCGCCCCTCCCTCACCTGCCACCGAGAACAAGCAGCGCTGCCCCTGCTACTCTCCTGGGGCTGCGGGGCTGTGCAGCGGTTCTCATCCTGCCGCTTGCGGCCGGGATTCTGGAGGAGAACTGCCGCCCCCCTCGCCCGCCACCGAGAACAAGCAGTGCTGCTGCTGCTGCTCTTCTGGGGCGCCCGAGCCAGCTAGGCACTCTGGACCACAGAGGCGCGATGGTGCCATGGGCTGGAGGGCTGGGCCACGCAAGAAGCCCACTCAGGCGGGGAGGGAGGGAAGCCCTGGCCCGCTGGTCCTGGCTGACAGCTCTGCTCCCCTAGGAAGCGACCGCCGGGATCCCATCTCCACATTTTTGGGCAAGCGAGCTGTTCTTCACACGCGTATGTGCGCCAGAAACCAGAAGACCAGGTGGCCAGTGCGCATGTGCATGCCGGAAACCAGAAGATCATCTTCCCGGCATGCGCATGTGCACCGGGCGGCTGCTCTTTCAGTTTCTGGTGCGCCCGCGTGCATGAAGACCAGCGCCGGAACCCAGAAGAGCAACGGGTGATGGCTCCGCGTGCCCAGAGAGATGGCTCTGCATGCCACTTCCGGCACGCGTGCCATAGGTTCACCATCACGGCCCTAGGATCTAACTCACAGCCTTCTCATTATGAGGTGAGAGCTCCACCTCTAGGCCACTCCACCACTCACAGAGATGTTAGAATGGTCTGGGCTATTTAGCATGAAGTAGAGTTTGTATATTTCCTTCTAGGCACTGCATCTGATTACCATTATCAAATGTTTTGACATTTTGGTTTGTAATGCTAATTTAAGAAGTGCCAGTTGAAGTATGGCAGGGGCCTCAGTTTAATATAGCTCACACTAACCTGGCATAGACACTTCCAACCATGATTTAGCCTCAATTTGCCAATCCTCAGCTCAGGAAGAAATGCTGCAAACTATCTTTGCTGAGTTTCTTCTGTAGCACCAAGTTAATCAATTCAGTTTACAGGGATGTAGGAAGAGGGAATGATTCTGAACTTAAACTGGAACAGGCTTTGTGTATGGAAGGGATCCTGGACTCAAACACTTGTCCTAAATTAGAGAGGACCGTAAGTATCCATATCTGTGTAGGGCAAGGAATGAATAAAGAGTTGTCAACCGTTTGGGAAAATTGCAAAAATATAGATGACTACAATCATTTATGCTTCCTTCTTTGTAGAGATACTAATAAAGAAGAACTGGCAACAGTGAATGACTTGCAGGATTTAAGTTAATGTTTTTGGAAGTTAATGCTTTCATTGAGCTGAGAATCGGAAATAACTTCAATTATATGATCCATCAAAGAGAAATGTGTTAAGGTTTTTTTTTAAAAAAACAAAACCCAAGAGGAGTAGAAAAAAATATCAGAGTAATCAATTAGCATCTTGTGAATCCTTCTGCATTAACATGGCCCAATTTAAGTTGAGAGTAATGGTCTCAGTTTGACCAGTGACTCTGAAACACATGTAAATGCAGCAGCTACATTTGCTGCTTTCCAACGTGAGCTGCCTGAGATTCAGGGCAGGATTCAGGCCTGATAGATAGGGTGCATTTGACATAGCAAAGGAATTCTAGAAAGCAGCAGAAAGTAAAGTATGTGCATTCAAGGGTCAGCAAGACAAATCTCTCACATCACCTTTCAGGAAAAGTTGAAGGTAGTTGACTCTATCACAGGGAGGGCAGCTTTAAGAAATAAATACATTCCACATCCTGTTGTTTGCTTAGACTATTAAATGTTTCTGGTGCATAATTAATATCCTTCTTGCTAAAACAAGGCAGATCACAGGAGTTAGGAAGAGATGCACCCACAACAGGGGTGAAATGCTCCCGGTTCAGACTGGTTCTTGTGTACCGGTAGCGGCAGCGGCCCGTGGCTCGGAGAACCAGTAGCGATGGTTGGCTGGCCACGCCCCTGAACCGGTTCTCCGGTCGCCGCTCACTCGCCCTGCAAGCGGATGTCCCCGGGCTGCTGCACATGTGCACCACAGTGCTGGCGTTCCTTCATGACATCAGGCTGGCCTGGCCCTATCCCGGCCAGCCTGATGTCATAAGGGAGCGCCAGCACTGCAGTGCGCATGTGCAGTAGCCCGGGGACATCCGCTTGCCGCAGCAAGGTAAGGCCAATGCTGGCAGTGGGGGGGGAGGAAGACCCGTCCGCCTGCCTTCCCCTCCGCCTCCGCCGCCGCCGCAGTAGAAGGTAAGGCCGACACTGGCGGGGGTGAGGAAGACCCGCTGCGCTCTTCCCCGGTGCGGCGAAGTTTCGGGATGGCGGAGAGCTTGCTTGCTTGGGCTCTCCGAAGCAAATTCTGCTGCCGCCGCTGGCTCTCCCAAGCAAGCTCTCCGCCATCCCAAAACCGCGCTGCTGCCGCAGCAGAAGCAGACGGTAAGGCCGACGCTGGCGGGGGGGCGGAAGATCCGCTGCGCTCTTCCCCAGTGCGGTGAAGTTCCGGGATGACGGAGAGCTTGCTTGCTTGGGCTCTCCGAAGCAGGTTCTGCTGCCACCACTGGCTCTCCCAAGCAAGCTCTCCACCATCCCGGAACCACGCGGCACGGTTCCAGGATGGTGGAGAGCCCAGGCAAACTCTGCCCCCACCGCTGCTGCCGCCGCTGCTGCCGGGCGCGTCCTTGAGGAAGGACGGGACTCACCAGCCCCTCGTATATGGGGGTCGATTTGGAGCAAGGGGGCTCCAGAGAGACCCCCCACCCCCACCCCACCTCCTTTTCTCTCCCTGCAAAAAACCTCAAAAGGAGGGTTTCTGCAAATCCAGGGAGAATTTCATTTCAATTCTCCTGCTTCCATTTAACCCAGCAGTCGGTGGAAAGGTGGGAACCTTCCACATCCCCCCTTTTATTTGCCCAAATTTAACTCTCTTTCCAAAGCTATTCTGGCCTTCTTCATTTGCAGGCTGCAGAGGTACGGCACGATGCAGCCTCCGTGTTCACGCAAGCGGTTTCCAGGCTGTTTAATATTGCATGCTGTTTTTTGGTGGGTTTTTTTGTGGTGGGTGGCAGAATTAGCCTGCAATACTGCATTCTAACAACCGGGAAGGAAGGAAGGAAGGAAGGAAGGAAGGAAGGAAGGAAGGAAGGAAGGAAGGAAGGAGGGAGGGAAGGAGGAAAGGAGGAAAGGAAAGGAAAGGAAAGGAAAGGAAAGGAAAGGAAAGGAAAGGAAAGGAAAGGAAAGGAAAGGAAAGGAAAGGAAAGGAAAGGAAAGGAAAGGAAGGAAAGAAAAAGAAAGAAAGGAAGGAAGGAAGGAAGGAAGGAAGGAAGGAAGGAAGGAAGGAAGGAAGGAAGGAAGGAAGACTTATGATCACAATTGAGCCCAAAATTTTGGTTGCTAAGCAAGAGTGTTGTTAAGTGAGTTTCACCACATTTTACAAATTGGCCACGCCCACCCGGTCACCTGACCACCAAGCCACGCCCACCTAAAGCCACGCCCACCTGACCTCAAGCCACGCCCACAAAATAAGCCACGCCCACAGAACCGGTAGGGAAAATTTTCACATTTCACCACTGACCCACAAGAATTTCATTGAAAATAAAATAGGCAAAACCAAAGGTGGTGACTAACTGATAAACATGTTCAGATTAGTCATGCCATCCTGTAAATTATTCCATTTCATTCCTCTCTTCCCAGATTTTCAATTTCCCTCAAATTAGCTGGTATGTTTTATCCCCTGAATTTTTTTCACTTCTTACTTAAGTGTGGGGTGTTTCGGTATATTTTCTCTTAATTAGGGGTTTTCATCCCAATGCTATGTTCTGTGTAAACCACCTTATTTATTTATTTTATTTATTTTGTCAAGCATGTATTAGATAACAGATATAAGTATAAACATGATTATGAATACAAGAAATGGATACGAATAAAAGGGAACATTAGGACAGGGACGGTAGGCATGCTGGTGCGCTTATGCATGCCCCTTAAGGACCTCTTAGGAATGGGTTGAGGTCGTTTTTGTTTTTTTTACTTTTTATTTATTTTTATTTATTTTATTTCATCAAGCATGTATTAGATAACAGATATAAGTATAAACATTATATGTTTATATATGTCAAGATTATATGTTATTTATGTATGTTAGTTATTTATATATGTTATTTATGGCGATGTCAAGATCCATACATACTATTAGAATATTGGATATGGATGTTTATATACTCCTTCCTTGCTGGAGGCATTAATCTGGACCATTTTAACTTTTAAAGACACATTTCAGATCCATAGCTCTAGGATAATATAGGTTTCCCAATTGCAAGAGCACTGTAATCATTGTAACCAAATGAACTAACAGAAACCGCAATGAAGCTAGTTGTTTCTAATTTGCAGCTAATATGAAACTTTAAAAGAGAATTCAGTTACATACTCTAATTTATAATTCCATAATCATTAGATTTATATGAGAGAGGGGGGAGGGAGGGGAGAGAGAGAGAGAGAGAGAGAGAGAGAGAGAGAGAGAGAGAGAGAGAGAGAGAGAGAGAGAGAGAGAGAGAGAGAGAGAGAGAGAGAGAGAGAGAGAGAACTGGAGGATTTCAGGGTAGTATTAATATGGCAACTCATTTTCTTTAGGAACGGATTGTATGTCTAGCAGTACTCAGAACTGCTAGCAGTATTCGGAATATATATTTATATGGTCTATGACTTTTTGCTCTGATTTTATGTAGGTGGATGCTAGCAAGTCTACTAGAAATCTTTTTAAAATTAATTGTGGATTTAAGAAAATGTCAACCTCAAATTGTCATAGAGTGAATATACCTGGAATTTAGCTTTTTTTCTGTCTATGTAGAAAGATGTGTGTTTGTGATCTTAATTATTCTGGAACAGCTGAATTAAAGAGAAACAAAATCACCTTGATAATAGAAATTTAAATCCCCAAAACCCTAAGGATCTGGGCATATGCGGTATATATTTTGTTTGTGATGGATTATTGGCTGTGAATTTATTGTAAATAATCTCCCAACTTTCTCTTCGTCTGCATAATCATCCAGAATAAATAATTGGGGAGCTGACATTGCACATCCCTAAATTACATTCATGCTTCTGCAGTTGGTCAACATCTCTATCCATTGCTATGAATAACTGAGTGTGGTGACACATGCTAGAATTTTGTTAATAAAAGCAAATAATGGAAGAAACAGCAATATTGTTTGTAAATCATAGCCAGACCCAAGATATTTGGGTCTTTGTTGTGGGCAGTTTGGAGGTTGTTAAAATAAACTTTGACACAAATTCCTTTTGGAGACTGCATAAGCCTAGTGTCTCTTAAAAATGGGACAGCATTTAAATTGCTGCATTTACGGTATGAAAATCATAGCATTTGACATAAAAGCAATACCACAAAGGCACTATGTATCATCTTTTTGCACCAGCTAGGTTGCAAGCACCCAGGGCTGTAGAATTTTCTTATTTTGAAGTTGTTTCCTTGCACCTTGTCAGATCATGTAGAGAACTGAGATGACAGACATCTGTTTTCTAATGATGTGAATTAATGTTTGGTGGCATTTTGCTATAGGGAATAATTGATTTTAAAAGGCAGCACACTTGTTTTAAAATAGTAATATGGGGTGGATGGAAATTCAAGCCTAAAAGCCATCAAAACAATATTTAGTTGCTAGTACTCTGGCTCAACTGTTTCAAAGGGATAGGTAAAGGTAAAGTTTCCCCCGCACATGCGTGCTAGTCGTTTCCGGCTCTAGGGGGCGGTGCTCATCTCCGTTTCAAAGCCGAAGAGCCAGCGCAGTCCGACGAGGTCTCCGTGGTCATGTGGCCGGGATGACTAAATGCCGAAGGCGCACGGAACGCTGTTACCTTCCCACCAAAGTGGTCCCTATTTTTCTACTTGCATTTTTTATGTGCTTTCGAACTGCTAGGTTGGTAGAAGCTGGGACAAGTAACAGGAGCTCACTCCATTACGCGGCACTAGGGATTCGAACCGCTGAACTGTCGACCTTCTGAACGACAAGCTCAGCTTCTTAGCCACTGAGCCACCACGTTCGAAGGGATATTGGAATAATAACAGGGAGTCAATCATAAATCAAATCAATTGGAAGTTCTTTTTCATAACTTAATATTCTGCATCCTGCCACAGGCCTTTCGGTCACTGCAAAGTATTGTCATACCCTCCATAAATCTTTTTTCAAAGCTACAAATGCCTAGATCAGTGATGGCTAACCTTTTTCGGACGGAGTGCCCAAAGTGCGTGCGTGAACCCCCAAAATGCAATGTGCGCTCACCCCCATGCATGCATGTGCCCCCACACATGCCCTGCCTCCACGCATGTGCGCCCCCCCACATGCCCCATGCCCCTGCACATGCATGCATGACCCTCCCGCATGCGCCCCATGCATGCGTGTGCAACCCCCCGCACATGCCATGCCATCGACACATGCGCATGCACCCCACGCATGCACCCTACCTCCTGCACATGTGGGCAGAGACCCAATGACCAGCTGGCCGGCGGGAGGCACACACGCATGCATGGTGGAGCTGAACTGGGGCAACGGCTCATGTGCCCACAGAGAGGCCGTTGCATGCCACCTGTGGCACGCGTGTCATAGGTTCGCCACCATGGGCCTAGATGCTTCAGTTCCTTGTTTTAAGATTTAGCTTCCAGTCAACTTGCCTTCTCTTCAACTGTTCCAGTTTTCCTGGAGTTGTCTTGAAGTATGGTGCCCAAAATTGATTATAATGCTCAAGGTACTTTTTGATCAAAGTAAAACATGGTGGAACCATGACTTCCCATAATTTGAAAATGATACTTAGATAGTTTAAAATGTCATTTTCCTTTTTTGTAATCACGTCACACCTCTTTAACCAATTTCATATTATTTTGAACTTTGTATGTGCTGCAGTTTTATTTAGGTGGTTATCCCACCTACCTTTTGTCACCTTTGATAAGCATACCCTTTACCTCTTTATCTACATTAAATTAAAATGTTGAAGAAAATTGGAACATTGGACTAAAAGTATGAGACTTGATATTTTATACTAGTTTAATAGGGTATGAACTGTTTTCAAGTCTGTCTAGTTATCCCTATTTAATCTAAGTAATTCACAAATCAGAATGTCATTGTTTACTTTGCCAAATATTTTGGTGAAATTAAGACATGTCTGCATCATTCCCCCATTCTATTAAGGAAATTAATAAGAATAGATATTACAAATAATCCTTTTTTAACAAATCCATGCTAGATGGATTAGTAATCAATGCACTAAATGTCTCTGGAGATTCTCAGTCATCCAGGTCATGGTTGTCCCAAAGATGCTTTTTCAAGGAGAAAACCGGACTTTCTTGTTTTGTTTTTTGTTGTTGTTGGTTTTTTTTTGAAGCAAAATGACTTCAAAGAAAAACAGGAATGTCCAGTTGCCTCTTGAAAAAGCACCTTTGGGACAATCAGTACATTACTTTCAGGGTACTCATGGATTGCAAACCACTTCTGAAACTGCAGGGACTTGTCCAGACAGTTACCAGAAATTGACACTTACTCAAACCCTACCATACACAAAAGGGGTGTCAGAAATGACAGCCAGAATTCTCCAACCTCTGGGAATAGCAATAAGCCCACAAACCCACAGCCACACTCCTCCAGGAATTATCCAGAATGAAAGACAAGGTACAGAAGGTTGAAAAAACAATGTAATTTACAAAATCAACTGTAACAATTGCAACCAGTTCTACGTGGGACAAACATCAAATCAATTGAAAACCAAGATTTATGAACACCAGCTGGCAGTCAAACGCCACAATCCCAAATCCCTAATCTCTATCCACACTGATACAGAACAGCACCAATTTGATTGGAGCAATACAAGAATCATCAGCCATACTACCATTTGCCACACTCATGAGTTTATCAAAGCCTGGCACTCCACAAGCAATTCCATCAACAGATACATCGACCTACAACCTGAGGGGTTCATAGGTTTATGAACCCCTCAGAATTCAAATCAATCACACAGCCAACCAGAGATAGCCCCGTCCCTCAACTAACCCACACAATCCTCCACCCATCCAGCACATCACCTCCTGATGACTCTCACCTGACGTGACCTCCCCATCACAAGACCATCACTTGTTACCCACACCTGACCCATCACCTGACCTATCACAAGACCCTGACCTGATCTGTCATGATCTCACTATCACAAGACCTACTGACCACACAAAGCCCTTATAAGCAGAAGAACCCCCATACTGATATCCCCTAAATTCTGCTGAAGATGTTATCTAACCTGATAACAAAATGTTTGGAAACTGACCCACAAGCTCAGAGAACCAACCTCCACCCTCAACTTACTCAAATACACAGTGCCCAGATCAGCAACTTTCTTTAATATTGTAGGATAAAATCCACCTGGTTTTACAGAATTGAACTCATTCAAGGTCAGCAGATATTTCCAGCCTGTTTTTCTGTCATGCTTAAGTTTGTGCTCGACTCCTTCAACCACAGCACTTCAACCAATTGCCCAATGGAATGCATATCCTCTTTTCAGGGAAGACTGAGAGGACTTCACAGAGATTTTGCATCAGTTCAAAATCAGCTTTGGGTTTGCCTGATCATAGCTGTAGCTGGGAGCTGAGCTAATTTATTGCTAGCTCAGCTACTATATAGCTGAAATTGCAGCAGCTGGCATATGCTTCCCTCCTCCTTTATTTTGAATGTTTCAGAAGAAGATTGTTTTTGTTGTTTTCTGTATTCTTAGTCTAAACCAGGGGTCCCCAAACTTGGCAACTTTAAGACTTGTGGACTTCAACTCCCAGAATTCTCCAGCCAGCTATGCTGGCTGGAGAATTCTGGGAGTTGAAGTCCATAAGTCTTAAAGTTGCCAAGTTTGAAGACCTCTGGTCTAAAACTCATTGGGCTTTCCGCTTTCCTGATAACATGCCTGCTGGCCTTACTCTTCCTTACCAATTTGTTCTTCTTTCCAACACCTACGTTGTCACTAAAATGTTTGTACAACCACAATAGCTTCTCCTACAGTTTTACATTTGGGAAATTGCTTATGATTCTGCGTTTAGCATCTCCTTTTTAAAGAACTCCTGCATAATTCCTATTAGGCTTTTTCCTTATAGTTATTGTTACTGAGTTTATTAAAATCAGTTTCTTGAATTACAAGGTGTGCATTTGTTGACCCTCATAATGTATCTGCTCATGGCATTTCTTTTCTAGCCAACTGTTGTACTGGGAGGAGAGGCAGAAAGGGGGAGTTGACTGAGAAACCATATTTATACATGATGGTGATTCCTGCCTGTTTTGCTCCAAGAGTTTGAAAAGGGAAGTACTGTTCAGTAAAGAAGGAGAATCCTTAGGTACAATTGCCACCTTATGAGAATCTATGTGTAACCAAAGTCCTGTGGCTATTATTTAAAAGGCAGTTCCAGGAAAAGGATTTTGAGCAGAAGAGTGGTGCATACATTATCTACACATAAGAGAAAGAGCCCTCATTTTTCAAATTCCATTCCTCCAGTTGCATACAGGTAGATCTTGGCCGATGACCACAATTGAGCCCAAAATTTATGTTGAGACAGTTAAGTGAGTTTTGTTGCATTTTGCAACCTTTCTTGCTAGGTGCTAAGTGAAGCACTGCAATTGTTAAACTAGTAACCCAGTCATAAGTGTGAAAAAGAATCATAAGTCACTTTTATTCACTGTTGCAACTTTGAATAGTCACTAAGCAAATGGTTGTAAGTTGAGGACTACCTGTTCTTGAGCCTGTTTTGTTGATATGACACAATAAACTAAATGTCTCAGCGCAGTGATGATGCACCTTGGATAAATATGATGCGTATTTAGCAGTTCCAGTAAATACTTTACAACTGCAACCTGCAGTTAGGTAAGTGTTGATGATTTAATTTACCTTTGCACTCCCAAATGACTAAGAATGAAAAAGAATGAGGCTAAAATAAGAGGAAATGATAAGATGGCATTGGGCCTTAACAAGAGAACTGTGTTCAGATGGTCTTCATAATAGGCTCTGCTGATCACTTCATTAGGCAAAGCCATAATCCCAGTCTACTATAATGAAGTTTTCCTGTTCACTTTATCCCTTTGAAATTAGTTTTCTTACAAAGCTGTGTTACTTATCTTGAGGCAAGAAAAAAGTGTCAAGACCACGAACCATAAAAGAAAGTATTTAGGGAAAACTGATGGTTCATGAGCGTTAGATCTGTCTTTCTTGCCTTAGTTGTTCCATTTTTACAAGTCATATTGTATTTTCTGATGCACCTTTCCCTTAATACTTTCTTTTCTGTGAAGAATATACCTTTCTAATAGAAAGAACAGTAACAATACTCTTAAGATATTATCAATGATACAAGAAAGTTCCCAATGTAATATTCAGTAAATCCAGCACTATGGATTAACAGAGTTAAGTTTTTATGTTACTAGTGTACTTACTCATTATTCTTTCGCATCCAGCCTTAACAAAAATGGGTTTTCTAGATGGAAATGTTTCTGTTATTATGCAAATATTATGCCAAAGAGTGGCTATATAAGGGGCACAGTCAGATAATGATGTTAAAATGCTATCTTTCAGTCCCTGATCCAATATATCAGTTGCTGCCCTGGTTGCCAAGTCCACCTTGCCATAGTAATGAGGCTAGCAAGTCATGCTGTAATTACTGATTCAATACAGAGCAGGAATGCAATTGCTATGTTCCACCAGTTATATTTATCCTCCCATCTAACATGCCTGGCAGCAGGAAAACAAAATGAATTTGGGGAAGGTTAGGTGAGTATTTGGGTGCTTGGAACAGTAGGTATAGCCATCTGTTGCCTGACTAATATGGTTATGGAACTTCTCTGCACCTGTGATGTGTCATTTGGGCTGTTTTCTGACTGTGGGTCTAGCATTATTCTGAAAAAGCATTAAACCCATGTCCCAAAAATTCCATCTGACAGGTCATGGGCATAGAAAAAGGGTGAAGTGGCAGGAAACTCCATCCTTCATGTCATCCAGAGGTGGGATTCAGCAGGTTCTGACCAGTTCTGGAGAACCGGTAGAGGAAATTTTGAGTAGTTCGGAGAACTACTGACTGGTCCTGCCCCCATCTATTCTCTGCCTCCTGAGTCCCAGCCGATCGGGAGGAAATGGGGATTTTGCAGTAACCTTCCCCTGGAGTGGGAAGGGAATGGAGAGTTTACAGTATCCTTCCCGTGCCACACCCACCAAGCCACACCCACCACACCACGCCCACAGAACTGGTAGTAAAAAAATTTGAATCCCACCACTGATGTCATCTATCCAGGGGTAACAGAGCTAGATCACATGGCTGGCAGAACCTAGCTCTCTTTCTTAGTTGAAACAGATCTGTGCAGCACAGTGTAGTGTCCCTTTGAAAAGTGACAAGGAGAAACAGGGATAAAAACTTCTGTGGAAACTTGTTGGGAGACAGGATGGTTCCATCTCTTGCAATTGATATCTTCTGGGTGGGATAGCATTTCTGGTCAAACACTAGTATTGGCTTCATTTCAAATGGAATGAAAACACGGATTAAACCTTGAACTTGGAGGATGATTAGCAAAAAGTGGCCTAAAATCAAAAGCAAATGGAGAACTTTAAATTCAGTTTTGATGAATGCAAAGAGAGTGAGGAAATAGGCTGGCTGTCACATGTTTTGAGTAGTGAGTGAATAATTTTATATAGAGTAAAATAACCCCAAGAAACAAGTGGAGACCAGGGAAGAAGATTAGTGTAGTCAAGAAGGAAAAGAAGCAATATTTTTAATCATAGGGTCTGTATGGAATGGTGTGTTCTTTCAATTTTTAATATAAAGAATAGATTTTAAGGAGTACAAATCTTAGGTTTCAGTTGGCCTTGACTTGATGTTTCATTTTTAGATGTCATTTTTTATAAATAAGCGAGGGTTCTTGGCATTTTAGTTTTCAGTATTTTTAATGCACAATAGCCATAGATATCATGGCATTTGCTCTTTGTCCTACAAACAAAGCCATTCCTTTCTCTTGCATGTTTGATTTTGTATATTTGAACAGATGTAGCTTGCTTCTGTATTCCTGATTAGACTGAATACCATGTGGTACCTTTTGGCTTGTTCATAATAATAGATGTATTTGTTAAGGAATGTTTGGTGATACTGATGATGATGATGATTTTGTGTATGTGTGTATCTGTGTGTGATGTAGGTACACACACACACACACACACACACACACACACACACACACACACATACAAATCCACCTTAAAGCGAAGGAACCTAAGAAACACTTGAAAGAAACATACTTTTTCTCTTACAAATTCATCTCACTATAGGACAAATACACAGACAAATCTGGGGTCTTTTATTCTTTTTACTGTTAATGACCCTTCTCAGTGAGAGCCAAGTTCATGCTGGTAAAATTCAAAACTGAATGTTTGTGTCAACCTCTGTCTCAAAACCACATGAATAAAGAGCAAAATACCATGTTTTTATTGCCAGGATGTATTTGCTGCTATAGCCATAACTTCACTTAACAAAGCATCCAATAAGCTGGTCTTTGCAAAAGACATTTTCCTTTCTATAGCAAGGCCCCTGAGCTTTAGAGAAAGATGGGTCATAGGAGTGAATTACTTTGCTGACCCCCTGGGATTTGTTCTGGTCCTTATCTGGCCCAACTGTAAACGAAATCTTTCTTAGATTTTGTGCAGGGATAAGAAAAAGAAATTGATGGTGTCTCTTTAGATCAAGATGCAATCTCTCTACTTTCATTCATTCATTGCAGTCACAGAGGTACAAATCTGAAGGGGAAAAAAGGAGTCTTGACTGTGCTGTGTCTCCATTTTAATTGGGAAATAGCAAACACAAGGATAAACAAATGCTGCTATGTACGTGTGTTTTTACCTGAATGCCATAGAATACCATCCTATGATGGTAGATAATAGTTTCTGTTTTAACTTTTCCTTGATCAGAACTAGTTGAGTGAATTCAAAGAAACAGTAGCTGCCCTAGGCTAGATGCCCAAACAAGGGTTGTCAAACTCAAGGCCGCAGATACGGCCCGCAAGGCCCTCTTGGGCTTCATTTTCAGCCACGACACCCTCCTGCGGCTCTCTGCCAGCAAAAATGGAGCTCGGGGGGGGGGGCATTCCGTTTTTGCTGGCAGAGGACTAGCAAAACAAGCTCAAAACAAAACAAAACAAAAGGAGAAATGTTTCCCCTTTTGAATTTGAGCATGCAAGAAGGGACAGGAAAGGAGAAAGGGAAAAAGGAAAGACAAAAAGAAGGAAAAATAAGGAAAGAGGGGAAGGAAGAAGAAAGAATGAAGAGAGAAGGAAAAAGAAGAAAAGGAAGGAAGGAAGGAAGGAAGGAGGGAGGGAAGGAAGGAAGGAAGGAAGGAAGGAAGGAAGGAAGGAAGGAAGGAAGGAAGGAAGGAAGGAAGGAAGGAAGGAAGGAAGGAAGGAAGGAAGGAAGGAAGATTATAATGAGAGTGAGGGAGGGTCTGAGGGAAGTTCTGCCTTAGCACTTGGCCACCACAGGACTGATGTCGAGCTGGCCACACCCACCCTGGCCATGCCCCCCCCCCGAGGTCAAACACAACCCTGATGCAGCCCTCAATGAAATAGAGTTTGACACACTTGCCCTAGACCAGTGATGGCTAACCTTTTTGTCATCGTGTGCCGAAAGCGCGCACCCATAATGCAATGTGCCCCCGCACATGAACGTATGACCCCCACGCTCCCCCTGCCCTCCCACGCATGTGCATGTGACCCTCCCATGCTCCCCCAGCCCCCCCGCACATGCGTGCGTGACCCCCCATGCCCCGTTTTGCGCCTAGTAGGCCTCCCTGCAGCCTCCTGGGACCAAAAATGGGCTGCGGGGGGCGTGCTGCACCCCCCCACGCTCACCACACACCCCATGCATGCGCGCACCCACACACCGCATGCACGTGTGTCTCCTGCATGCACCCCCCATGCATCCCAAAAATCAGCTGGCCAGCAGGAGGCGTGTGCGCATGTGCGGTGGAGCTGAACTGGGCAACTGCTCGCATGCCCGCAGAGGGCTCTGCATGCCAGCTGTGGCATGCGTGCCATAGATTCGCCATCACGGCCCTAGACAAACCATGCAATTAGTATCCACATCACCACAAAAGTTATAACTTTTTTTTATTTGGATTCCCCCCCCCCCAAAAAAAAAATTATTTGGTGTTCTACTTAACTCATTGCCCTATGCAGCTCACCTAGTTTTCTAATATAGATAGACCACCCTAACAGAAAAAGACTTATTTATGCTGCTTGGAACAGAGAATTCACATCTGCTTGGAAACGAGAATTTCAATGACTTTCTGCAATTATCATTGCACGTGCTGAACAAAAATCTGACCTGCTCTGCAACCTTCACATCTGCAGGAAATATATCCTTTGTTGGATACGACCATCCCATTTCATAACTATGTACAACCAAACTTTGCAAAACAAAAAACAAAAAAAAGCTTTGCTGGTTTGGGCCAAAGGTCCAAACTAAATGATCGACTAAATGATCACCAAGGTTCATTTTAACTCTTGCATTCTCTGACTCTAAATTGGGGATCGGTAGCCTTTTCAAGCATCAACATACAAATCCATGTCATGATGCACATGTGCACATACCATACACATCTTCACACATGATAGAAAACTGCATCCACTTTTATGTGAAGCCATCAGAATTTCACATATAAATGTCAGCAGTTTGTAAGATTTTTAGAATTCTCAAACTAAAGAAAACTTGAAATCTTATATATGGGGAGTTATAAGCATTTGACTCTTAGCAATCCAAGTTCTGTATTTATGTGGCTGGGGTAGAAGGGAACCAAGCAACATGTCATTCATTCAACACTAGCTAATTAGAATAGTGTTTACTGTAGATCATCTATTTCCTACTCCTTGTGTTGATTAAATTTTCAAATTAAAAAATAATTAAGTGATCAAGCCATGAGTTTCACATGATAAAGTTGTTTTACTTCTCTGAAATCTTTAGCAGGCGAGGTAGGACAAATGTTCTCTGCTAAAATTATTTAACTCTTTGTAGACTTGGTTTCTGCATCTCTTGGCACTTAAAAGCAATACAGGCTTTTTAAAAATATATTGTAAGAACATTTAGCCTATGATCTAAGCGGAAACAATGTGACATGTAATTACAGTAGGGATAGGGATATTTTTCGAGCATGAGTACCGAGTTGTAATTCATTGTATATATTTTGCTTTTGGAGTAGATCTTCTTTCTCATGGACTGTGATTTTGGAATAGTTTGAATAGGATACATGTTAGTTAATCCTGAAGTAATCATGGGAGAATGCAGAGCAAGATAGTAATTCAGTTGTTGGTTCAAATATTTAGTCTTCATCTATGGAGTTGAGTGATTTATCTATGGAGTTCATGTGATTCAACCAGCGGTGGGTTGCTCCCAGTTCGGCCTGGTTCTTAGAACCGGTAGTGGCAGTGGCAGTGGCAGTAGGCTCCGCCCACCCACCCGGGACGCTTCTGCGCATGCGCAGAAGCGCGTGCGCGAACCGGTAGCAACGGGTTTTAGAACCCACTGCTGGATTCAACCTAATGTAATTTGCAGCATTGTTGTGAGGTTAAAATGGAGATAGGAATGGAATAAAATACAATATTAATGCTAACTTTCTTCTAAGGAGCTTAATTTGTGTTCATACTCTATGAGATAGGATGGGTTGAGAAAAATGACTGTCACTCACTGTGTTCTGTGGTCAAGTAAATCCTTGGTTTTGGGATTCCAGTCCAGCATTCTCACTGCTACAACATGACTCTAAGTTTCATAGAAATAATATTACATCTGATAAAACGTTAGTGGGCTATGTGTGAGACAAAGAGTGTGATAACAAGAGAGGGCAATTAATTCATTTTCTACAAACCCCGCCCCCCAAGTGCATTAATGTTCAAGCTTTCATTCTCTTCCTCTTGATGTATATGTACTTATGGTATCCATGACAATGGGGAGGGGTTGAGCACATTTCCCCCTTTCTACTCCTTGCCCTTTCTTTGAGGCTACTTGGGCTATCAGACCTAAAGGGACCACCCAGAGTTGACAGTGGACTTGAATCTAGATCTCCTTAGTCCTAAATAAAACGCTTGAACCTCTGGTATCCCCAGGGATGGCAAAGGGTATAGTGATGCCAGAGCATCGGGTGCTGTAACTCAAGTCCCAATCCTTTTCCAATGATAAGAACCAAAAGGTGGGTTCCTTCCGGTTCGCCTGAACTGGTAGCGACCCACTGGTGACGTCACGATGACCTCACGGATCCAGTTCGGTCGGTGCCAGTCCGTGGACTCTGCCATCTTTTTTATTATTTTTGGGGGAATTTGTTTTGGGGAATTTTTTGGGGGGGGGAATTTTTCCGGGTTTTTTTTCTTCTGCGCATGCGCAGAAGCCGAGTTTCCAGCACTGCACATGCGTCGCCATCTTGTTTTTGGCTTTTGGGGGGGTTGCACTGCGCATGCGCGCATGCGCAAAGCATGTGTGCACCCATGAGGCGCGCCCACGAGGTGTGGGAGGAAGCGAACCAGCAGTGAGGTAAGTTAGAACCCACCCCTGGTGCTGCCGCCTTAACCACTCTGCCACACTGTAATCCAAGCTGATTTGTTTATGTATTCTTAGTTTGTGCTATTTGCAACTTCGTTTTAAGGCGAGATACGTAAAAAGCATTTGAGCAGTTCATTGCAGATATGTATAATGGGTGGAACAAAATGACTTTGCACGTTCCTCAAAAGAGATTTGTTCTTTTTCCCCAGTCCTATTGCTGAACCTCCGAAGAAACCCTCTTACCAAAGTATAGAAAGGTCAGTGTGATTAAATAGCATGGGAAATTAACATTATGACATTGGCTGTGGCTGTGGGTCCTGAGACTAGCCTGGACTGAAGTGGCTTATAAATTTATCAATACATAATATTGATAGATAAATATATAATATAAACATAGTGACAAACATGTATAACTAAGAGATTAAGAGATTTTTTTTTTATGAATATAGGTTTCCTGATGCCAAGAAGCCTATTGTCCTCCTAGCTCAATATATGATACTTTGACAGGCTGCAGTGGTTTGTAGAAACAATTTTTTTTTGTTTGCTCCAGCTCCCTCTTGAGACCATCTGGCACTAGGAAAAAACACACACATTTCATCTGTTTTTTGAACAAGCCAGTTGGTTTTGAATTGGCTTAAAAAGAAAAAGAACAAGCATCACATTAGACAGGGCAGGCAATTAGACAACCTCCAGATGATTTTAGGCCTTGACTCTTATCGGCTCCTGCAGCAAGTGCAGGAAAAGGATTTTGAAGCCCAAAATATCTAGATGCACCAGGTTGCCTCTTACTATGCTACATAGAAGAGAAGAGAAAAGGACCTAAATTACAGTCTATAGTCTAAAACAGGGCTGTCAAACTCACAGCCCATGGGCCAGATGTGTCACGTGCTGGCCACGCCCATACCCGGTTTAGCGAAGGGGAGAAAAGTCACTATACTGTATGTCACGTGAGCCGCCATGACGATGTGAGTTTGACATGCCTTGTCTAAAAGGACCTAAAAGGTCCTTTAATTCTACAGTGTAGAGGTGGGTGGATAGAGGGTGGAGTATTTTTATACCCTTTTTTCTTTGTTGGTATTTACTACCTTTTAATTAATGACAACTGAAAAGATATTACGGCATTGCCTTTTAAAAAAAATCCACTTTACTTGGCTTGCAAACGACTTTTTGAAAGCTTTCTGCCTTCAAACCATGGTTTTATCAGATTGATTTAGAGATATTTCCATGCTTTTTGGAGGAAATGAATTTAGGGCCACGATAGTCCTAAATGTTTTATCTTTGTTGAAAAAGTAAATCAAGGGTCAAATTTTCTTAAGGTTTTTTTTTAAGCAGCTTTCCATAATTTTTTTTTTCTTATCTATCTTTTCCTTCTTTGTCCTTCCTGACTTTTCTGACAAGTCATTTCAGTTCAGAATGAAGCTGACAATTAGGTGCAGAGAATCTGAAGATCACAATAAAGATGTATTGTATCCAATCAATGTATTTAATACTGAATGCATATATGGCGTTTCAGTAAATAGGACTGCCATAGTTGGCATATTGTTGTTGAGGTTGTTTAGGGGAGAGGATAAAGGGTGAATCTTTTCAATGTATTAACTAGAGGGATCGAAGAGCAATCATTCAAGTGGCTAAAAGGAAGATAAGATGAATCACATTCCCAGAGGTGTGTTTCTTTGAATCCATAACCAGTGACCAAATTGTAGCAAGCTGAATCAAATACTGCCTTTCCTGAGAAATCTCTTGTATAGAGGCAATATAGCATACATTGTAGAGCAGATGCTAAGTAGGAACAGTCATTCAAATTCACACCTTGTTTGAGAATTTCTCTCCCCAAAATTGGCCCATCTTCTTTGAAACCAGTAGGCTGGATTTGCTTTCAAAGGAAAGAAAAGGTATTTTATTTTATTTATTTTTTTATTTTTATTTTAATGTGCATGTATATGTTTTTAAATATATATGCTGCCCAATTCTTTATAGAGTCATTAAGAATCATAAAAAGGTTCAATTCAAGGTGTTGATCGTCACTTTTAAAACTCTCTATGGCAGAGGTGGGGAACAATGGCCTCTTTATGACATGTGGAGCCATGCTGGCTCAGGAATTCTGGGAGTTGAAGTCCACAAGTCATAAAGGGGCTATTGTTCTGCATCCCTGTTCTATGGCATGAGTCCAGGATATCTGAGGAACTGCCTTTCCCCAAGGGGAGTGGTCCTCCCCACTCATTCTGACAGAAGGGGCCCACTCAGACCCCATCAAGAGAAGAGCCTTTTCTGCCACTTCTTATACTGTAAGCCGCCCGGTCACCTTAAACAGCGAGATGGATGGCATACAAGTTTAATAAATAAATAATAAAAATATCCATAAAACTAAAACTAAACTGAACAGGCGAATGGTGAATAGTGTTAATGGCAATGAGAATATCCTTTGTTTAGGATCCTGAACCAAAACATTCCAATTTGAAACACCAAATGTTTATGTTACATATGAAACACTACTTGAAAAGTTTCCAGGATTGTGGCCACAAGAAGCTATGCCATAGCTTCTGAAGGAAGCAAATGGACTTATTCTGATTTCCAATAGCTGCTATGGGAAGTCAGAATAAGTCCATTTGCTTCCTTCAGAATTTTTCACAGAAATAAGTGGTGCAGTAATCTTCAAAATTATTTTGATGCTTAAGTATTTCAGTTTCAGTGGTACCTAAAAGTTTGATCATTCCTGACCTAAGAATTGCTTTAGGAAGTGTTATAATCTGGAATATACTGTATCCATAATTAGATTCTCAGAAATCAATTCTATTAAATTAATGGATTTTTTTCCAAGCTAAATGTATAGAACTTGCCACTTAAACCTGCTGAATGCCCTTTGAATATAGTGTCGCTTGCACTTTCTAGCAAAACTCAGGTTATGCATTCGTAGTAAATTATGCAAATTAAATTTGTATCTACCTGCTTTTCATAATGCATTTTGCTGCTGAGACTTGTCTTCAGGTTTTTGCTACAAGGTGGCAGCCTGAGAAGAAAAAAAAAGGGCAGGCATTTATTGAAAGAGGCTATCAAATAGGGCAACTTTGGGTTTTCATAAGCTTTAAAGGGCATTATTATCACTTGTTAATTGAAATTTAGTCCATCCAGCTTCCATTTTAAAAACATTTAACCAGTCATTGCTTATCTATTTTTTTATAACTTTCTTTCTTTTTTTGAAACAAAGTTTCTATTTTTTTTTCTGGTTTTAAAAAATATTCTGAAATTGTAGCTTGTATTTATTTGTTGTCATTTTACAATATCCATAGATTTAGGGAATTTCAGAGTTTCTTTCACTTCCTTCCTTTCTCCCTTCCCTTCCTCTTTAATACTTGGATATAATACATACTATTTAAATGTGGTTTCCCCCCACCCCTTGATGTTGTAAAATCTTTGCACATCAGTGGATTGACCCCTGGAATGATTAGGAGAAGAAACTCTGGTATCTAATAAAAAGCTCTGCTAAGCTCCGTACAGAGTATGGTCTTTAAATGGATACTAGTGTCCATATGAGAAACATGAAAATCGAACACTTATTAAAGTTGTGATTATCTATGACTTTGCTAACCAAACTACATTGCAAACTTCTCTTTGATTTTTCTCCATATCCAGTATTTATACTACCAGTGTTAAGGAATATGAAGAAGAGCAAGAGCCTATTGTTGAAGAGAAGATAGAAGTAGAAGAGAAGATAAAACGTGCTGGCCGTGGAAAGAAGAAAACAAAGAAATAGTATAATGAGATTGGAAGGTGTTACTGTTATTTGTTTATTTAGCACATACATTCATGCTGGTCTGAATTTAATGCAGTTACAGATGTTCAATACAGATATAGCCAAGTGGATTGCGTACATTATACAGCAAACCACAACCCAAAAGTATCTGCCTTATTATCATCAACCTTCCCATAAAGGAGCTTCTTTCTTTCCATAAGACATCGTATCTTTCTAAAACATCTGGAGATCAATTCCCAGCAAATATTGCAGATCCTAGCAAGAATCTCCTTACCTTGTTCTTGTTAAGGAATTGTGCAGAGTAACCTCTGGGCCCTGAAGGCTTGCACAGTTCACCGTAATGTTGCAGTAGATATAAGTAGTGATTCAGTCAATAAACAGATGCGTTAAAGTGTATAAAAGTAGTTTACTTAAAGAAATAGCACAGTCCAAATAACAGTCCGAATCATACACGTTCAATCAGTCAGTATTCAGAAGTACAGCAGTCTTCTTACCAGCCTTTCTTTGTCTTAATCAGCAAACAAAGAGTTCTCTACTATCACAGATAGTTAGCTACACACAGAGCTTACTCTTAGACACGAAGTCACTTCAGCAATGAATCAGCAAAAGAGAGAGAGAACTAATCATGTTCTCTAGCTCCCTCTTATGGCCGTTACTGCCAGTCAGAATGCACCAATGCATTTAAAGCCATATTACATATATACATATAAACAGTGATTTGTGGCTTGTTTATATTAACCAACCCAACCGTTTGGACAGAGTCCTAACAGTTCTGCAGAAATAAAACATCTCAAGACTTTGGAAAGAAAACAAAAGTTGTGGTCAGACTGATGTGCAGGAAGCATAGCAAGTTTGGTGAGTTGATAGGGCAGAGAGGCATGGACAGCTAAGACGGGATACAGCAAACAAACAAATGAAATGAAAGGCCATTAGAGATCATTGAAAATGGAATTGGTTAAATTATTATCATCGTCACCACCCTCATGGTATTCTTATATGAGATCTTATGGGATTTCTAGCAGCAATATAGAAAGAATACCAATATTTTGATATATTAAGGGGTTGTTTTGCTTGAGGGGTTGTTTAAGCATTTGACAGATATCAAATAGTAAGGGTGGAATTAAGACATGGATTTTTTTTTTTGTTTTAGTTTTTGGCACCCACAACCTCCTTCAAAACCATACAATGATGTCCAGCACTTGGAAAAAATTACCATCCTTCTTTATACATTGATCTTCCAGCAAGAAGCCTTAATCTTTTCAAAAGCAATGTGTTTTCAAAATTGTGAAACACTGAAGTTTTTCAAGAGATCAGATTAACATGGGGAAACATCTAGTAAAGAACCATCACATCCACATAGATGCTTAGAACAGAACTGAAGGGGGAAAAAAAGAAAATGGAATTCTGGCTGAAGGTGTCCTGAGACATTCTATGCATCAGTATATACAATACTAAAACTACAATTTTCACTTGGAACCTTAAAATCCCCTGCTAAATTGTGGACACCTATAGCCTTCTGTACATCATGTGGCAGCAGCTGTCCTCATCCTAACCATAAGTAGAACTGACTAAGGCTGATGGGAGTTGAACAATATTTGGAAGGCCACAATGCCGCATCCCTGTCTCAGATATGAGGGCTAGATTTGACAGGACACCTGGACTCAGCTGTGACACCCAATGGAGACCTTGCACTTCTATCTGATAATAAAGTGAGATTATGTCTCACCTTTCACCTTAAACAAGTATATAGTGTAAGAAATCTATGGTAAAGTACATATGTGATAAATAAATATATAATCTGATATTGGCCACTGTGTATGTTCAATTTCTCCTCCATATCCCATTTCTCATTAACAATACCATACATGGAACAAATAATAGCATACAACATATCATAGATTGGATTTACTCTTTATGTAGCAATATCTGTAGAATTTCAAAGGGTATTAATGTGTTTATCCAAATCCTTTGATCAGTGCTGGTATCTTAACCATCAGAAACAATGGATATACAAATTATCCAGTAGACAATGTCAGCTATCAAGCTACATTTAGTCAAACCAATTTGTTACTAGGGAAGATGTTCATTGAAGTAGAAGAGATCATGACCTCATATTAATAACAGACTGAATTTTTTAGAGATCAACTGAAGTCAGATCTAGCAAATAACTTCTTTAATAAGAAGCTGGTATTCCAAGTTATCCAGAAAGGGGTAGGACAGTTTTAGTATCTTCTAAAAGATACTAAGAGCCGAGGTGGCGCAGTGGTTAGAGTGCAGTACTGCAGGCTACTTCAGCTGACTGTTCAGCAGTTCAGCGGTTCAAATCTCACCGGCTCAAGGTTGACTCAGCCTTCCATCCTTCCGAGGTGGGTAAAATGAGGACCCAGATTGTTGGGGGCAATATGCTGACTCTGTGAACCGCTTAGAGAGTGCTGTAAAGCACTGTAAAGCGGTATATAAGTCTAAGTGCTATTGCTATTGCTATTCTTGACCTGAATGTGCCAAAGAGTTTTTCTGATTAAAAATCTCCAGTTTAAATTCAAAGGGAAAGATATAGATTATGTTACAATTGATTCACTATACTTCCAAAACTGCCCAGAGTCACTTGGTTGAGTTGGATGGCTATAGAAATTGAATAAATAAACAAAAGAAACTAATTTTTGGAAAGAAACATTTCATCTTCATTACGTTCTACAATAAAGATGATTATTTGCAGAATGACATTACTTGCAAAAATGGCAGACAGGAAAATAATTTCTTATAATATTTCCATTTAATTACATTCACATTTTCTGTTATGTTTATGGTAAATTAGTATGGTTTTGATCCCCCCCCCCCAAACACTAGAGATTTGTGTGCATGTGTAGTGGGGGGGGGTTGTCGGGTTTTTCTATTTTGTTTTTCAGTTCGTCACCTTTCAATAAAGCAAGCAAGTGTTGGATGTAATAGCTTTGAAACCAAATGTCCCCTAGAGGCTGTAATAAATTAATATGGGTCTGAAAATTGCCAGAGTTAAAGTGACATTTTACTAGACCTGTTTTCTGTCTTCCCCCAGATAGGCACATTCTCATTATCTAGAAAACACTGCATGAATTTGACATGTGAATTCTGTAAAGAGATAAAATTAGCAAGAAGACTATGTGGCTGAATTAGATCATAGGAGAATATGTATGGTTGTTTTATTTTGCATTGCTTTCTCTTAGAAGCCCATCATCAAACCCTACAGACTAAGACATGCTTGATGGCAATACTAGAATGACCTTGCTAAAGCAGACTATTATTAGAAGGCCATTGCAGTGTGCGGGTTAGGGGGCTGATCAAGGAAGACCCAAATGCAAATCCTCACTCAGCCATAAAGTTTTGGAAGATTTTGAACCAGTCATTATCTTCCACCATGACTAAATGTAAAGGGCTGTTGTGAGAGAAAAATAGAAGAATAATGCTATGCATACAAAATAAAATACACCAAATTTATCAATCATGAGTTTTGGTCATCCAGATATTTCTGAGACATCAGTTATGCTATCATCACTCAATTTCCAAAAATATTACACAGAGATTATTAAAAAAATTTGCTGAGACGAGTTCACATATTAAACCATAAACATAGTATACAAACCACAATGGATAGATCGAGAAAAATATACAAAGTCAGAACTGAACTACATATTGTTTAGGATGATGTCTGAACTTAAAATATTTATAAATAAGTCTGTGTCCTCTGGACTTGTTTTCCATCATTAACTGACTGGGAGGAAGTTGCCACCACATAAACTGAGATTTGTGTCAAGTTTCTCCTGTTCATAAAATGGCACATTTACCCACATACCGATATGTGCTCAGGTTGGGTGGGGAGCTGTCCATGGTAGAACATGCTTGAGGTCTTAGCCTCAACTGATCCACAAACCAGAAGGCTGCTGCTTTGTGCATTCTGGGGTTTTCATCAGTTGTTGCCTGCCTGCCTGCCTGCCTGCCTGCCAGACCCAGTCCTTAGTGGAGGACTGTATATACTTGCATATAAGCCCATCTACAGATGAGCAAACCCTCAATTTTTAAATCAAAATAGCATGAAAATGCAATACTTGCAGACAAACCAACCCTCACAATTTTTTGTATGTTTTAATTTTTACAATTGGCTTATCTGCAGGTGAAAATTTTGGATTTATCCACAGATAGACTTATCCACAAGTATATGTGGGGTATACAGGTACTTTTAAAAAGCTGAGGGAAAACTCAACTTTATATACTCGCTGGTAAGTCTATTCATGGATAAAATTACCCACTTGGGGGTGGGTGGGTGTATTTTGGAACCTAAAATTCAGAGTTTATCCATGAGTATATACAGTAACAAAAAATTAGGCTATCAGAGATAAATAGCTCATATTAAAAAGGCTTACAGTGAACAGAAAATGCTTCATGAACCCAAGGGATGAATGTGGAAGAAATGGCATTACTTTTTTTCCATATGCTGCTATTTGGGAAGGGGGGACAGAATATATTAACCATGGCAGTGGCATGCCACATCCCTTTTCCCAAACAGGGACTTCTGCAACCTGTTCTACCTGGTAACTTACTCTTTGTAATTGAGACCTCATTCTGGTAGAGAGATTGTAACTTACTACCTCAGCAGTCCAAATCCATCTGGATCTTGGCCTGGCCATATGTTTTCTGCAAAGACAGCATGACTTAATTCATTAAAAAGTCTATGGTGTATAACTAATTTTAGCCCTCATTTCTGACAACAGAAAAAGCATCTAAAAGATGTTTGCTGAATTGATACAAGTGGAACTTGGAAACAAAAAGTGGAGTTAGTTTGTTTGTTTTAGCTGCTGAATAAACAACTATGTCTTCTTTAAAATTCTTTTTCCAAATATTTTCCTTCTGAAGGTCTTGGTTCTCCCCCTGTGCTGGCTTATCAAGGGTTTAGCCTAGAATTAAGAACTGTCTCTTTAAGACATAGCATTCTGGGGAATGTAGTCCATGCCATGTAGTCCATGGCATGTGATCATAACTGTGTACTCTTATTGGTCATTGAAGTATGCCTGGGGGGCGGGAGTAAAGGAAGTCACTTTCAAGCTATATACCGGGAAGGCATGCCTGAAGAAGGAGATGGAAGCGTTAATCCTTTTTTACAATATTCGTGATGGTTCCAGATTATGACTGTAGATTCAGAAGAACTTCTACATAACCGTGAGTGTTGTCAGAGGATGCCTGAAGAATAAAATATAATCTGATTGAATGT
>QLTV01000597.1:2844510-2855071 GCA_003457575.1 Thermophis baileyi | reverse complement strand
TTAAGAACTGTCTCTTTAAGACATAGCATTCTGGGGAATGTAGTCCATGCCATGTAGTCCATGCCATGTGATCATAACTGTGTACTCTTATTGGTCGTTGAAGTATGCGTGGGGGGCGGGAGTAATTGAAGTACACTATCTCAAGGAAGTCACTTTCAAGCTCTCTACCGAGAAAGCATGCCTGAAGAAGATGTGAATCATTAATCCTTTTTTACAATATTCGTGATTGTTCCAGATTATGACTGGAGATTCAGAAGAACTTCTACATAACCGTGAGTGTTGTCAGAGGATGCCTGAAGAATAAAATATAATCTGATTGAATGTACCATTGCGTCTTGTTAAGCTGCCTGATGATAGCATAACCAATCTACGCTTGATTCAGAACACCCCCCCCCTGCCAATTAGTGTTTTTCTTCTCAGTGCATTAAAAATCAGTTTGGCTACCTTTTCTTCTTCTTCTTCTTCTTCTTCTTCTTCTTCTTCTTCTTCTTCTTCTTCTTCTTCTTCTTCTTCTTCTTCTTCTTCTTCTTCTTCTTCTTCTTCTTCTTCTTCTTCTNCCTCCTCCTCCTCCTCCTCCTCCTCCTCCTCCTCCTCCTCCTTCTTCTTCTTCCATATCTGTCATCAGACGTTGGCACTCTTGTGTTCTTAACCATTCTCAAATCAACATTATGGAAGAATTTCAGTGGGATGGATTCACATATCATACTGAACTACCATTATTTTAGGCTTTGGAATGAGCCACTATATGCAGTTTGCTCCTGCTAGAATCAGACAATCAAAACAAATACAAAATCAAATGAAACACAGCTGAATGTGACAATCCTGCTAATGACTTAAAAAACTTATTCATTTAAACCCAAACTCAAACACTGTGCCTGGGATATGAACTAATTGTAGAGGTTTCATACCTCTAAGTAAGTCTTTTTAATTATGTCATTCATTCTGTGTGCTAAATTTGAAATAGTTATGGACATGGCAAATTCCAAAGAGTTCATATTAAATGCACCCCATACATATTTTCCCAGCAGTCACTTTCTCTCATCCAATTATTGAAGGCTATTCTTCCTCCTTGACTTTCTTTCAAAATTATGAGGGAAGCAAAAACCTCCTGTTTTTTTCCTAGCAGTTTTCATTCAGCATGATGAAAAAGAAGAGTTCAACTTTATTTCAAAGGAGAACATTTCAGTTGCATTCCCATTGGTGCAGTGGTGTGTTCTTATTTATTTATTTATTTATTTATTTATTTATTTATTTATTTATTTATTTATTTATTTATTTATTTATTTATTTATTTATTTATTTATTTATTTATTTATTTATTTATTTATTTATTTATTAAATTTATTGGTTGCCCATCTTACCACAGGGTAACTCCGAGTGGCCTACAATATTAAAAAGATAAAACTATACAAATATACATATACAAAAAAATTCACCCAATTAAATTAAATATTTAATTCTTGGATTTAGTTTCAAGGCAGTCAAGAGGGATGAGTATGTATGTGAGTTAATATCTTCTCTTTCATTGTACAAGCATTTCTCTACTACATCCATCCTTCTTGCTTCCCATACTTTATTTAAATCACACATAAAGACATCAGGAGAGAATTCATCCATTTGAGTTTTCTCAAAATAGATGTTGTGGGCAGCCAGGATGGCTTCAGAGTGAAGAAAAGATGTGTGATAAGAACCTAAAGATCCTAAAAAGAAAAAAAAACAATCTGAAGTAATTCCAAATGAACTTGTTAATACTCTTTAATCAAAAATTCTGTCACAGAGAAATTTAATTTTTGGGAAGTTGTAGGAAAAATTTCCCCATATTCTTTGTATGGAGAACTTCATTATGAAGTTGGTCTGAGCCACAGCTGATCAATTTTTCTGTTTTGTGTGTGTGTGTGTGTCACAAAAAATAAAATGCTGAGGTAACTTGTGTAAAGTGCGAATCAGTGTCACCTGTGGAATTATAAAATTCCATCATTAAAAATAACTTTTATCTATTTTCTCATTACCTCCAATTCATTCGTTCATTCATTCATTCATTCATTCATTCACTCACTCACTCATTTAATTTCTATAGTCGCCCAATCAACCAAGTGACTCTGCGTGGCTTACAATTCTAAAATTTTAAAACAAGTAAAACAATTTGAAAACAATCAAACAATCAAAACATTCACAAAATAAATAAGCAAATTAAGTAAAAGTCTAAATCTGAACTTTGAATACACATTTTTAAATACACTATTTTCCAATGTGTATCGATATTAGAATACGACAATGAGTCTTTTAAGCACTTTTCCCTTTTTTTGCCAACTCTGTAAATCACATCTGGAACACATCTGTAATGTTCGAGAAAGTGACTTACATACTGGGGCAACAGAGCTCTGGGCTTCTTGGCATCTGTCGCAAAGCTGACAGACCAGGGCTATTTATTCATGCATGTTAAAAGAAAGAGGCAAAGCAACTACTATGGTTCAAGGGCAATAATGCCTAAGTGATGGATGATCCCAGTAAGGCTGGAGACATTAACCCAATAGAAAAAGGTTTGGTGAACAATGACTCCTCATCTGTATATGTAGAATCATGTGACTCGAAGGTACAAAAAGGAATAAAAAGATTTACTGGATGCAATAAGATCAGATGAGATGGGGAGGGGAGAGACACAAAAACGCTACATAGATTTACTAGCAATAATAAGGCTAGAAAAAAAAATTAAAAGTGGATGGTTAAAAAAAGATTCATTCATTGCATGCAGCTTTTTTTGGTAGCAGCTGTAAAAGAAGCTATCCATTAAGATTTATAGATTGCAATGTCATTTTAAAAGGCAGTAGAATAACACCTGCCTTTGACAGTATATTTCTGTTCCTGCATGTCACATGCCTGGAGCCCAATAGAAACCTCAGGGCCAGAGGTGGGTTCTGGCTTACCTCGCAGCCAGTTCTCTTCCTCACGCGTTGTGCGCGCGCGCACACATGCGCAGTGCTAAAAACCCAGCTTCTGCCCATGCGCAGAAGCCAAAAACAAGATGGCGCCGCCTATGGCGCCACCGAGAGAGCCGGTTTGGGGGCATGTCCAGCCGGCCATCTCTGCCGGTTTGATGAGCGGGGGAAAATTCCCGCTACTGGTTCTATAGAACCGGCAGGAACCCACCTCTGCTCAGGGCATTTCAGGACTCTTACCAACAATTCAAGTACTAAAACTAAAGCCTATTAGGGCCAATATCCATGGCTAACTAGGAAAATGCATCTTGAGGGCAAACCGCAAACTATTTCACTCTCCTGGTTCTTGATCCTGATTTCCTGATTTTAAAAAATGCACGAGGGCAACTTTCTTCCTTCTTCTGCCTCGCTTTTATTAGCTTAAATCTTCCCTGAGCTTGGTACCCTTTAGAAGGGTCAGACTACAACTCCCACTATCCTCAATCAGTATGGTCTTTGTTAACACAGGATGAAGAGGATAGCTGCCCAGTTTATCTGCCTGGAACTAGAAAGGCTGATTTAGGCTTCGGCCTAGACTGGTTTATTTTGTTCACGGTATTTATTAAAGCGCTACATTCTGTGGTTTCCCCCCCCCCCCAAAAGCAATAGTAGAAGGTTACAAATAACCATGCATAATAGGGTAGCATTTGAAGGGCTCGTGCAAATTCTTGTGTGAGATTTAATACAGTTTTGTAATGGTTTGGTCCTGCAGCTCAGCGTAATGCTTCTGCTTGCATAGGTAATTATGCAAATTGAAGAACATAATTAGATTTAGCTCCTGCAGCACTCTGACTGCAGCCTCCCCGACTCCATCTGTGGTTTCCAAAGCACCCTGAGATCACGAAGATTGCATCTCGTGTCATAATGGCTGGGTTTCATTAGCTTCATTATTTATTTATTTGTTTATGTATTTATTTTGTCTCCCCCCCCCCCCCCCCAAAAAAACACCCCAATACGGAAAGGAGACTTCTTGGTCTGGACAGATCCTAGGAGCATTTCACCAGGATAAATGAGAACAAAGAAGGAAATATAACTGCCCAGGGTCCTGAGTGGTTTCTGTTTGCGGTGCTTGAGCCTGAATTAGAAGTAGTTAGGACAAGGGATCCAAATTCAGCTGTTCTACCCTGAAAGCACCTTGCTTTTGGTCCTATGCTTTTCACTCCTGGTAAATTCAGAATGTCACTTGGAGCTCTATTGTAGAACAGCCCCTATTGACAAAATTACTATTTACTATCTCACTACTAAAATTACTTTATAAAATTAATTTTACTATTACCAAATGCTAACCCCTCCAGATGTTGGAGTTATTTAAAGAGAAGGTAAAAATGGCCCCTTGGTAATACAGGTGGATAGTGGTTCTTGAAGTTACATTAGTCAGTTCACTAGCATTTAAAGTTACAATAATGAATATCAATATACCGTATTTTTTTGCAGTATAAGACGCACTTCCCTCCCTAAAAGTGGGTGGAAATGTCTGTGCGTCTTATACAGCGAATGTTGCCAAAGCCCCGTCCACCCACTTGCCCCCACCCTTTGGCCATTTTCGGCCTCCACGCATCACGTTTTTGGCCTCTGCATCAGAGGTGGGTTTCAGCAGGTACTGACCAGTTCTGGAGAACTGGTAGCGGAAATTTTGAGTAGTTCGGAGAACCGATAAATACCACCTCTGACTGGCCCCATCCCCATCTATTCTCTGCCTCCCGATTCCCAGCTGATCGGGAGGAAATGGGGATTTTGCAGTAACCTTCCCCTGGAGTGGGGAGGGAATGGGGATTTTGCAGTATCCTTCCCCTGGAGTGGGGAGGGAATGGAGATTTTGCAGTATCCTTCCCCTGGAGTGGGGAGGGAATGGAGATTTTGCAGTATCCTTCCCCTGCCATGCCCACCAAGCCACGCCCACCAAGCCATGCCACGCCCACCAAGCCACGCCCATAGAACCAGTAGTAAAAAAATTTGAATCCCACCACTGGAATAAGCAACCTTCTTTTCTATTGAGACTAATAGTCCCTCAGGGGTAAATTACTGGAGTGAGCATTGTAGGAGGGTCCTGTAGTGATATGTACAGATGGATGCATCTGAACAGCATTTTTTTTAAAGGAGCCAATACTTCATAAGGTAAGGAAGAAACAGAAGCAGAAGTTTGAGGGAGAGGGGAGCTTAAATACATTGATTGGATTTTGTCATCTGTATTGTGATCTTCAGATTCTCTGCACCTAATTGTCAGCTTCATTCTGAACTGAACTGAATCCCACCACTGCTCCGCATGCCCCGTTTACGACCCATTCCAGGCTGCGGTGATCACCACAGCCCATCGCTGCTGATCGCTGCCTCCGCATGTCGTGTTTTCGGCCTCCGCATGCCCTATTTTTGGCCTCTGCATGTCACATTTTTGGCTGGTTCCAGGCAGCGGGGATCAGTGGCGGGGATCCCCGCCACCTGGAATGGGTCTAAAATGGAGCATGCAGAGGCCGAAAATGGGATGCACGGAGGCCAAAAACGCAATGCACGGAGGTGCTGATGGGCTGTGGCGATCCCCGCAGCCTGGAACAGGTGATTGGTGGTATGCTGTGGTGATCCCCGCAGCCTGGAACAGCTGATTGGTGGTATTCTGGGAGGCCGATCCAACCACCAATCAGCTGCTCGTGCTGAATTAGGCTGCGATAACGTGCTGAAGCTGACCAGGCTGTTTGCTGTTTGCTGCAAGGACGCTAGCCAGATGAATACCGATGGATGCTGGGAGGCAGAGGCAGATTTTTTTTTCTTGTTTTCCTCCCCAAAAACTAATGTGCCTCTTATACTCTGGAGCGTCTTATACTCCAAAAAATATGGTACATATATAAAGCTGTGGTTTAATTCTGTCATGGAAATCCTATAAATTGATTCAGATCAATAGTTATGAAGAGTGTCATCAGCAACACTGAACAGCCATAGAGCCTGAATAGAAATTATTAAAATAGATTGGGAATTTTTAAATTTAATAAAGGCAAATACCACTGAGTTAGCAGTCAGATGAATCAAGATTTCATCTTAGTGGCAGTCTGAGTTGCACCAAACTCTGGAAATATGCTGCTCTTCTTAGTAATTTCCTGCATCCAGAACTGCAGCTCCAAAGTCCCATCTCAGCGTCATGAGCAAATTAGGCCTTTCTATTCTATCTTTCGGTCCAAAGGTCTCCAAAGTGGTGTAAGATTTGCACTTATATCTCCTTGTGGGTCTTCAAATGTTGCTGAAGTAAAGTTTTGAACAGCCCCAGTGGAAAAAAAATGAGATTTTTACAATGCCTGTTAAGCAAGAGTCCTCTGAGTGACAGAAATGCCTTGTGTGACAAGCCAGCATCTACTGTAAGACAGTGGAGCATTCACTGAGACCATTCTTCCAGGCAGGGATGTCCATGATCCCCATGGGGTCAAAAATAGTTAAGATGATGGCTGCAACTAAGTGATAGAAGCCCTGTTCCTTTTTCATATGCATCACAGCCGCCATTTTGAATTTTTTGACACCTCACCCCCAGATGCTTGCCTTCTACTTCTGTCTGCAGTTGTTTACTGTCAGCTACTCAGAAACTAACAACAAGGATTAGCTTCTGATTTTTTTTAAAGTTCATATTCTTTGAAAAAGGCACTGCTAAAACACAATTTGTCTTGTAAATACTGTGGAGAAAAATACTTGAGTAGCAAAAAGTGAGGACGACAGTTTCCATTAAAATATTGATTGAGGTCTAAATGCTAAAGGCTGCCATTGAAAATTCACTCAACATCTCTGCCAATAAGCTGCATGGATTGGTTCCCACTTCAGCACTCCCATAAATCCTATGACAGTGTTAATAACCTTTATTAATGAAATAGAATGTATTTTTTGAGCTGGGATTATGAATATGTGGAACTTGTCATATTCAATTCTAGAGCCCCATGACAGCATTCTATTGATGTCGCTGAAAAAGCATCAAAGATCCCAGCTTCATTGGCAGGATAATCTTAGTTTATGACTCTGCTGTATCCACAGAAGAACCACTATTGATCCGAATAGCTATGAAACATGCAAGGTAACTATTGAACAGTTTGAAGGCTTCTTTGAGTAAAGTGCCCTTCTCCATGTTGTCTTATCTTTACCACATTTCTGAGACATCTTCCAGAACTTCCAACAATCAATATGGACATCTGTTGTACTGGATATGCTGGGGGTGGTATGCAGCAATAGCAATAGTATTTAGACTTATATACCGCTTCACAGTGCTTTACAGCCCTCTCTAAGTGGTTCACAGAGTCAGCATATTGCCTCCAACAATCTGGGTCCTCATTTTACCCACCTCGGAAGGATGGAAGGCTGAGTCAACCTTAAGCCGGTCAGGATCAAACTCCTGGAGTGAGCAGTGAGTTAGCCTGCAGTACTTCATTCTAACCACTGCACCACCACGGCTCTGTAACACCATCACTGCACATCAATGGGGGGGGGGGAAGTGTAACTTGAAAAGAGGACAACATGCTTCATTAAAACAAAGGGTGACAACTTCCCACAGGCCTACCATAAGCCAGTTTCACACCAAAAGGAGAAGCTGCTTGGCTGATAAAGTCCTTTTGGTAGTCATGCACATTTCTTCCTTTAGCAAGTCAGGCAGAAGATGGAGCACCCATGCTCAGCTAGGCCACTATAGCAGTGTTACTCAACCACCACAACTTTGAGATGGGACTTCAACTCCCAGAATTCTCCCAGTCAGCATGAGTTGAAGTCCACACATCTTAAAGTTATGGTGGTTGAGAAACACTGCACTGTAGTAATGGAAAATCTGATCTCTAGTCCAATATTCATTTATTAATTTAATTTAACGTATAAGTTACCTCTCTCACCAATAAGTCCTTTGCAAGTTTCATACAGTAGTTGGGATTAATTACTTTTATTTCTATTTTGCTGATTTGTAAAAATAAGTGATGGTCATTTTCTGCTCATTCATTGAAGGGTTGGTGGGTTGGTGTTTCCCTTGGCCCAAGATAATGATATCAATATTCATTGTGTCATCACATTCTATAAACGAACAAATAACAAAGAAGCCATTTTAGGCATTTTACATTTACCCAATGTATCCAGTTGACTTCATCTTTTTCTGAATCAGATCTTGAATCTCAAAACAGTTGGACTCGAATCAGTTTGCCCTTAAATCACAAACTTTTATTGAATCATGCCCTCCTTGGATCCGAAATGTACAATTCAAATTGGATCGTTGCCCCGTTGTTCATAATTTTTAAATCTTGAAGGTAAGCAACCAGATCAGCCAAACCTGACTTATTGTTTCTAAAAATGAAATTATACATGCTTTACATAGTGCTTCTCACACCCACAAAATAATTAATAATTAATATTGTTAATGTCACCTATTTTGCCCTGCTTGGGCAGAATAGGTGACATGCCCACTAAAATCTTTACTAATGTTATCTTGTATATTGTTCATTCCTTCCCCTCTGAATGTAGATGAGTTCTGATCTGATTGAATCATTATTAACAGCACTGATCCTGCATCCTTGAAATCAGCTCAATGGGGAGCCCGGCAATTTGTGACATTAGGAAGATATGTATCTCATTGCAAAGGCCCAGCTGTTTAGATAATAAACCTTATAAATAACATATTAAATTCCTCTCCTGAAAACATCCATTGTGTGCATTTATTAAAAAGAAAAAGGCAACACCTTTTTTTCTTTTTTGTGTGTGCAACAAACCCTACAAGGTTCAATAATCTGCCATTTGAGAAATAGGATCGTCAATATCTTGGACTTATTTTCTGCTCTCTTTTTTTTTATTGGGATTCACTTTAATTCTACATTATTTATTTCATACACAGCAAAATCAAAGCAGCGTGAAGTGAGCCAATATCTCTGGTTTTGACTTCAGGCCTTTGCAGCGGTTAAATATCTCTCCGGTCCCTCCTCCCATCAGCATCTAATGGAAGTTTTATGACTGTTGCAAGAACATTGACTGTCTGATGTGGTAACTCCAATAATCTTCTCTCTCGAGCCTTGGGGACCCCCAGGAAAAGGCTAATAAATCTTGATTTTTATTATAGGTTCACTCCATCCACACATAGATAAGAGAAAAAGCAACATTCGGAGCAAACATTTTTGCAGCTCTGGGGCAGGCACAAAATTAGCGTGCCTAGCAAACACAAACTAATAAGTGACAATCAATTAGATATGATGTTATTGCTAATAGCCACCAATCCTGATAGGCCAGTGCTTTTCAATAGAGTTGCTGAAGGGCAAGAGAAAAAGAACACGTTGAACATTTCCAAAATAACACATCTGTATTTTGGAGCATGCACTATTCCATCCAACGAAGACATGTATTTATTAACAGGATCGCCATTTTATCTTGGCTAAATTCCCTTTTTAATATGTATACCTTTGTGATTTATTTGAACTGTATCTTTCCTTCCTCACTTCATCACTCAAAAATTAGACTCTTGCATATACTGTACATGGCTCAATAGCTGGCATTTCTACATTTAGGATTGTAAAGTACTTCTAATCCTCTTTATATCATGAAGCTAGATAATCTGATACTGCAGAGTCCTTTAAGAAGTTTGCTTAAGGGATCTGCTTAGTGAAGTCTCCATTTTGGTCAGATTATTCGGGATTGTGAATAATCCGTAAAGACAACAAAACTGAACAAAGCCAACAGACAAACAGTCTGCTGCTTAAAGAGGTACACTATACTTCTGTTTTAAGGTGAAGTAGAAAATAGCATTGAGGATATGACAGGCAAGAATGAATGAGCAATAAAAACAACATTTCTGAAGTACACAAAACAAACTCCAGGACAAAGCCAAATAAATAAATGAAAAGAATCTTCTACAAAGCCAATTCTGGAAGGGGCTTAGAAATTATTCTTTTAATTCTCTATAATTATTTTTCTGGGGCAAATGAAGACATTTTCCTCCTTGTTCACTTCTGTTCCTTCCATTGTACAATTTTCCATGCACAGTTACTGGTGGACAGAGAGAGTAAGAGGGGAGGAGAGCAAAGGTAGGAAGGAAAGAGGAAGGGAAAGGAAGGGAAACTGTTTGCAGATTAGAAATAATTATCAAGCTCTGACAGAAAAGTCACAATTTCACTCCAAAAGGGACCTCTGGATGCAATGGTTAGTTTTTGCCAAACAATTTGTCCATTGTTCTTAGAATTATTCTTTAATTTTTAAACTGGTCTTGAATGAGAATGGGCATCTCTTCCAACAGAGTTGAAATCAGAGGTGGGTTTCAGCAGGTTCTGACCAGTTCTGGAGAACCGGTAGCGGAAATTTCAAGTAGTTTGGAGAACCGGTAGCGGAACTTTTGAGTAGTTTGGAGAATAGGTAAATACCACCTCTGACTGGCCCCATCCCCATCTATTCTCTGCCTCCCGAGTCCCAGCTGATCGGGAGGAAATGGGGATTTTGCAGTAACCTTCCCCTAGAGTGGGGAGGGAATGGAGATTTTGCAGTATCCTTCCCCTGGAGTGGGGTGGGAATGGAGAATTTACAGTATCCTTCCTCTGCCACGCCCACCAAGCCAAGCCACGCCCACAGAACCGGTAGTAAAAAAATTGAAACCCACCACTGGTAGG
>QLTV01000597.1:2827085-2844252 GCA_003457575.1 Thermophis baileyi | reverse complement strand
AATCCCACCACTGGAATAAGCAACCTTCTTTTCTATTGAGACTAATAGTCCCTCAGGGGTAAATTACTGGAGTGAGCATTGTAGGAGGGTCCTGTAGTGATATGTCATCCATCTGAACAGCATTTTTTTAAAAGGAGCCAATACTTCATAAGGTAAGGAAGAAACAGAAGCAGAAGTTTGAGGGAGAGGGGAGCTGGCTCATACTAGGAAAAGCAGACTGAGTACTGCAAACAGTTTATACATCAAGATGGAATAGTCAACCCTTTTTATAAAGAGAGAGAAAAAAAAGTCAGAGGGGCAGCAGGAGGAGAAACAGGGCTAATTTGATAAACCTTAGGGGTAAATTACTGGAGTGAGCATTGTAGGAGGGTCCTGTAGTGATATGTCATCCATCTGAACAGCATTTTTTTAAAAGGAGCCAATACTTCATAAGGTAAGGAAGAAACAGAAGCAGAAGTTTGAGGGAGAGGGGAGCTGGCTCATACTAGGAAAAGCAGACTGAGTACTGCAAACAGTTTATACATCAAGATGGAATAGTCAACCCTTTTTATAAAGAGAGAGAAAAAAAAGTCAGAGGGGCAGCAGGAGGAGAAACAGGGCTAATTTGATAAACCTTTCTTCTTTTATCTCATTTTTTTCTAATCTTTTTCTCTCTCTCCCTCCCCCCCCCCCCCCCCCCCCCCCCCCCCAGGGGCCGAGTTTTTAGAAGCTGGCTGTGAAGGTTGCAAATGACAATCACATGACCACAGGATGATCACTGTAAATCGTTTTTTTTTTTTTCTTTTCCCCTTTTTACACTGTGACGGAGAGCCCTTTCATTACCCAACTCTCTCTCTCTCTCCCTCTCTCTCTCTCTCTCCCTCTCTCTCTCTCTCTCTCTCAATCTTTTTCTCTCTCTCCCTCCCTCCCTCCCTCCCTCCCACCCTCCCAAGGAGCAGGCCAAGGGATGGAGCCAGCAGCTCTTAAGTCTGAATTCATCCCTTACAGAAGCAGTTTGAAGCTATGCCTTCAAATAAAGACTATCCTCCGACTCAGGAGAGTATTCTGTAAAATAGACTGGGAGTGAAAGGGCAAAAGGAAAGAAAAGACATCAAGTCAATTCTGAATAGAAAGCAAGGAGGCCAAGCACAGGGCACTTTTCAGTGTAATATACAGCTTCAGTCTAAATCTCTCGGTTGATGCCGGCACGCATTATAAAGGCATGATTATGGGAGGGCTGCCTATCATCCTATTCCACTGGGGTAGGTTCACAGCAACCTACCCCAGTGGAAAGAGACCAGATTCAGTTCATCCAATTTGCAGGGAAATTGCAGCAATGAATCCTAGGCTGAAAACAGTTTTTCTTTCTTGCTCTTGATGTTTGAATTAGATTATGGGCTTCCAAGGTGTTGAGGTTGCAGGATTCAGAGAGTTGCTTACTAGATTCAGCAACAAGCTGCAGGCTTTCCATTCCTTTTCTTCTTATCAACATGGGTTCCCCTGATAAAAAATAATTTGAATAAGAAAAGGGGAGAGGCAGAAAGGCTGCATCATGCCTCCGGTGCAAAAATGAAAACCATTCCATGCTTTGTTATTATGCTAACTCCAGAATAGTAGCCAAGCAGCAGCATATCTAAAGTGGAATAGAAAGAATTATTGGAAGCTAGAATTATTGCCAACTAAACCAATTAAATCCATCCAAAACATCTGAAGTAAATCAGAAGTCCAAGCAGTCCAAGAGAAAACAAACAAACAAACAAACAAGAGTCATCTACATGTAACAACTCTGCAAGACAGACAGAAGACTAGAGGAGTACATCCATGAACCTCAACTAGCAGTCAGAAGACAAGATGAAAATTCTTCAATCTGACAACACATGGACAGACTCAATCATAATTTCAAATGAGAAACTGGAAGTTTGGTATGCAGACAAACCAGCATCAATAGACACATAGAATAACACAATAACAAAGTTGGAAGCCATATTTACACACTATTCAAAAGAGACAATAAAAAAGCTAAGAAGGGGAAAAAAGACCAGAACACATTCTCCCCAGAAGTCTACGCCCTGATAAGAAGGTGTAGGAAGTTAGCACCGACCCGTCTCCTAGAAAAATGAAATATCCTAGGAAATATTAAAAAGGCAGAATATTATATAGAATATCCCTGGAGAAACATGCTTTTAGGCAGAAAATAGACTCACTCTTAGTAGCCCCCACCTTTGTCAATGGACCATTAAGACCAGAGCAAACTCACTCATCCCCCCACCTTTGTCAATGGGCAGTCTATTCTACATAACAATGATAGGATTAGCCCTCTGCCCATCTTACCACATGGCACCTGGGAAGATTGCATCAGCCAGCACTCAAACTAGCTTGGTATTCAGGACAGCCTACAGAGTTGCCCCTGCATGGCCCCATGGGAGTCTGACAGCCAATCAGGATACATTTCTTACACAGGAACAGGAAACTCTTAAGGGGGGCCCAACAGAGAGCATAAAACTGGGGCACTCTCAGCATCTCTGCCTTTTTCTCTTCACCCAACATCTGGAAGCATGTGATCCACCTTTTCTGTTCAGGAACTCATGCCAAGTGCTCCTGTCCACCATTAAACCTTCTTTCCAAGCAACTTCCATGAATCCAGTGTCTTTTCCCCCCCTTGGAACCGAACCCAGAAGGATATTCCTTACAACAAAGGGATTAACACCAGGCAAACAAGCAAGTTGAAAACAATAGCCTAATCAAGGAAATACCAAGGAGGAAACCACACCCCCTCTGACAGGGCAAGTTAATATATATAAACAAGGAGCAAATCCCACACTCATTAGCACTGAAGATGTTACCTAGTTGGGTAATGGAATGTTTGCCAATAAACAACTGACCTAAGAGAGCTCTGAATAGCACTGTTTGGAGAAATATGAATTGGAAAGTTCTATTTTTCTCATGCTGCGTATGAAGGATCCATCACTTTGGGAACTAAATGTTTAGGTAGATGAACTTTTCACCTTTTTATATTGTAGTAAATAGAAAATAGGAAAGCAGTTTGGTGTAATGGTTAGAGCTCCAGGCTAGAAACCAGGAGAGAGTTCTAGACCTGCTTTAGGCATGAACCCAGCTGGATGTCCTTAAGCCAGTCACTCTTTCTCAGCCAGAGAAGAAGATAATGACAAACCACTTCCAAAACTCTTTGCCAAGAAAACTGCAGGGACTAGTCTAAGCAGCTATCAGTAGTCAAAAACTGACTCCAAGGCAGAAAATAATGAAATAAACTAAAAAAAGAAAAGAAAAGGGAAAGAGAAGGAACATCAGTCTTGGCCAAAGAGATGTGAGATGGGGACAACTCACAGGGAGGGAAATCGTCACCTTGGGACAGTTTGAGAGAATGAAACAGGGAGGAGAACAGGCACAGCGAGTTGTCCCATTCTATTTTCAAGAACACTTTACTGAGTTGTCCCATTTTATTTTCAAAGAAACTTTACTTAAACAGAGGCACCCCCCCCCCCCCCCGCAACATCAGCCCTGGCTGTTGGGACATGAGGACAGGGACAATTCATAGGGAGGGAAATCAAGTAAAACAAGTGATGCTGAAATTCAAGCCACAGGATAATGAGATTGAGCATATCTAAACTGGGAGATCTTTAGAAGAAACATCTCACCAGAAGAAACATTAGCCCCAGCCAATGGGACACAAGAATGGGAACAACTTGTGGGGAGGGGAAGACAATGGTAGACTCTCCATAGGATGGGAACTTGAGGGTATTGTGCACCAAGAGTGTTCCCTGCAACATTTAGGACTCTTTCATACCATCCCAATTGGGATCCCTTCAAATCAAAAGGGTTGGACATTTTAAGAAATACTAAACATCTCCAAGTTTAGATATGCTCAATCTCACAGGTGGCTTGTATTTCAGCATCACTTGATTCCCCTCCCTATGAGTTGTCCCTGTCCCCATGTCCCATAAGCCAGGGCTGATGTTTCTTCTGGTGGGAGGGGGAAGTGCCTCTGTTTAAGTAAATTATTCTTGAAAGTGGATTGGGACAACTTGCTGTGGCCAGGTTGCTCCAGCTGGGTCGCCACCTCCGGCTCACCCTGGCCAACTGGATGCAGGGACAAGTTGCTCCAGCCAACTGGATGCAGGGACAACTCACAAGACAATTTGAGGACAAAGCGAGGAGGGGAAGAGGCACTTGGTCTTTCATTCATGTAACCCACTTGAGCTTTGAGTGATTTCAGGACTAATTAATCTGTATTCTGGTCTACTAAAATCCAAATGGTCTAGAAGCCTACAGTGACAATTGGTAAGTACCTATTGGGCTAAGCTCATTATTCTATCCTTTATTTGTGATAAATGTTATTTTTTGTATGTAAATGTCAAATTAACAGAAATGTCAGAATAAACTATGGTAGATACTGATATCTAAAGCAACCTGATCATCCATAACAGGCAGCATATAGATGTTAAGAAGAATTTTCCAAAATCAAATATGATAGCATATTTGTGACAAAGCTCTTTCCAGAGAATCAAGCTATCTTGGCTTGAAAATGTTGTATTTTGATGTACTTTAATCATTTGTTGAGGTTCTTTATACATTCAATATATGGGAAGATGTGGAGTGTGATAGAGATGGATTACTACCTGCAAAGGTCATGTTTTTGAAAACTCATTTCTGTTACATTAGGAAGAGTAGTGCTGTGAGTGAAAATGACTTCAAGAAAATTTATCGCTCTTCTCTGATCTGCATTGGTCAGACAATAAAGAATACTATATCTAGTTCTGGGGACTTAGTTTTAGGAACAATATTAGCAAACTGGAGTTTGTCCAGAGGAAAGCAACCAAGATAATAAGAGGCCCAGAAGAAAAAAAAATTATAAAAGTGGAGCTAAGAAGTGGTGGGGAGAGATCATAATTGTCTTCAAGTGTCTGAAGGGCTGTTATGTAGAAAAAGAGACAGAACTGTAGTTCAGAGTTTTCCCGGAAGATAAAACCAAAAATAATGGGTTTAAATTATAGAGAAATAGATTTTGATTGGACATCTGGAAATATTTTGTAACAGAGTCTGTATGGTCTTCTCTTAGGGATATTGGTGTAATGGATTCCTACCCTGGGCAGGGAGTAGAATAGATGATCCTCAAGATCCTTTCCAATCCTTATATTGTATGGTTCTATACATAAAATATGTTTCTTTGTTTTTTACACATGTTCACACTAGGATTTTATAATCCTCTTCATCTGACTTTACATCAATAATACTGGCTGTCTTGAATACAATTTTATAATACTATATTGGAATTTTTTTTTCTCCTAATTTCAACAAAGATCAGGTAGACATTGACTTTAAGGATACCTTGGATAATGGGGTTAATTTTGCAAGAAATGTTCTATGTATACTATATATTGGAGGAAGCAGCAAAAAACGGCATCTTAGCATTCCATTTAATTATATGGTCTTTCTAATGGCGATAAACAGTGTAATAAAGTATATGAGACAAAAAGGGATGTAGCACCTTGGAGACTAAACAGATGAACTGAGGCATGAATGTCCATATTGTTGTCTTACTTCATTCAATGCATGAAAAGTTCCAATTTCATGTTTTATTGCCATGAAAAAGAGGTGAATCGCTCTACTTCTTCAAGCAGAAACAAAAATTACTTTGCATTTGCAATGAGAGTTCATGGAAGGCTTACACTATGTTAATGCTATTTGCTTTTATTTACAAATATAAAGCATGGCTGATTGGGACAGTGGATTCTTAAAACATGCAGCCCAACTGCTAATCATATTAGATTACAGTACTCAAGAGAGAAAGCACAACCTCTCTAAGGCTATTTCCACTTTAACTAACTGGAGTTAAACTCCAGTCTTAAGTGTTCAGGCTTCTTTAACCAAAATTAAAACTGCAACCGAGCATTCTCTGTTCCTCTTACTTGCTAAATGAAGAGAGTTCCAGCCATTAAGGCAACCTATTGTCTTTTAAACAAATAAATAAAAAAAGAAAATACAGTCATGTCCCCATCCACAATAGCATTTTTACCATGACAAAATGGCATAATTTATTATGGTTAGTCATCTTTTTCCCGAAAAATATAAAGGGGGGTTCAAGGATTTGCCTAAAAAAAACCCAGAATACACTTTCTTGCAATGCAGTTTGAATGCCAATTGCATTAATGAGCATCTTTTATCTTTAAAGGGATGCTAATCTTACTACAGTGATTATACATTATTTACTATCATTGCAACATTATACATGTTACAACAGAATGTAGCAAGAACGCTGTCACGAGGATGAACAAGTTATTTAATTCCAAGGCAGGGTTGGCAGATGGAACAATTAATTGCTCAGCCACTATAATGATGATCATGTCAAGGCTGCCATAGTTTACTATGTTTTGGTGCCACGGTGAAGGACATGACAGCATCAGACTTTTTATTATGATTATTGGTGACATCTTGTATGTCACCAATGAGGCTGTATGGATTGTAATGTTGGAAATTAATCAGCAATATGTCTCTGGTTTATGATGGCCGGATTACCTTGAACTGTGCAGGAAACGTGCAGCCAAAGAGGTGCGGCTTAACTTTGACAAAAGTAAAGGTTAATATTCAAAAGACAGGATAGCTGATTGCTTTGCAGAAAATAATTTCCTTGCTTCAATCTTTCGATCTTTTACTTCTCCTCCTCTTTCCTTTGCTCCCACCTTGCTGAAAATGTTTTGAAGCCCAGTTTTTGGAGAAAACAGCCAGTGGCTCATCTTTGTTTTGAGAGGATAATGCTGATGCTATCTCTTTCTCCTTACACCCACCTCCTCTGCCTGCCAGGCTTAATATGTTCCCTGCAGGAAACTGCCATGTACAGAGAGGAGCAATTGTGTCTGACCTGATTCCTTCATAGCAAATGAGTTACTATTTCCCAGGTAGTTTTTCCTCACTCCATTCCCATTGGGGAAGCTGCCTTTTGGGTCATGCTTGAAAGAATTCCTGGCACACTGATGAATCTTCTGGAAGGTTGTTGCCATCCAGCCTATGTTCTTTGTAGCTGCCAGGTGTTTGGGGGTGAGGGTGGGATAAAAGCAGAGGAATGAAGCTGCACATATCTGACCTGAAGGCAAAACAAGTCCAACATCACTGTCACGGAGACAGTGGATCACATCGGGGTTGCCAAGCCTTTCCGATGATACTGTAATTATGACATTCCAGATACTGCTGCCATTAAAGCAGCCCACAGAGAAGAGCAGGACAAAGGTTTCCATTTCCTTTTATCTCAGTTTCTTCTTTGTAAGTTCTGTTTCTCCCATTACACTTCCATTGGCAGGCCTTTGTTCAGCAAAGTTTGCATTTGTAGGAAGGTCTGTGTGTGCGTTTTTTCCTTTTGACATGAAGTTTTACTTAATGTGTACATTTTAGAGCCGAGGTGGCGCAGTGGTTAGAGTGCAGCACTGCAGACTACTTCAGCTGACTGCTAGCTGCAGTTCGGTGGTTCAAATCTCACCGGCTCAAGGTTGACTCAGCCTTCCATCCTTCTGAGGTGGGTAAAATGAGGACCCAGATTGTTGGGGGCAATATGCTAACTCTGTAAACCGCTTAGAGAGGGCTGTAAAGCACTATGAAGCGGTATATAAGTCTAAGTGCTATTGCTATTGCTATTGCTATTGCTATTGCTATTGCTATTGCTATTGCTATTTTAATCCTCCTTGTACAATGTATTTTACTGGTCCTGAAAGTCAAGGGCTTTGGGCATTTACTTGATTTCACATATAAAAACAGTTACTATGCAAGCAGCCTTAGCATAAATTTAACCAAATTTTACCAGCTTCAGCTGCTAAGTAGAAGTTTACTTTACTTTATAGCTGGGATTATAGCAGACAAATGAAAATATCTTCGCACCTGCCCGGAAGATGAGGGGAGTAACTGACATGTCGGCAGAAGGCGACTGGCTAACATCATGAACTTGTGGGTGTGGGGACAAAGGGCTTGATCTTTCAACTGGGTGGAGAAACCCTGGGAGCGTCAGATTCGGGTTTCTCACAGCTGTGCCAACATGGCTCTGTTAATAAATTGGAACTTTGAGGAATGCTTTGCCTGGGACTCTGATTTTATTTTGGATGCTATTTGGAACCCTGACAGATGCTTTGAATACTGTTTTTATTCATGCACATCTCTGTTAGCATACACATTTTTGTCAGCATTTCTTTAATTAGGAAAGTGTATCGCAAAACCTGAGGAATGTGCATTTTCAGAGGGTTTGTATATAAATTCCACTGTGCAAAATTAGGAAGTTTCAAAATCACAGGTCAGCTGAAAGCACCCTCTTTCCCTTTGCCATCTCGCTATCAGTGGACAAGAACCCTTAGTCCTTACGCCAATTTGCTTCTCTACTCTGAAGTTTCTCATAGGTTGTTGCTCTCACTTTCAGTTAGTTGGAGCGCCACACAGCTACCTAAAGTAGCTTTCCCCAACCTGGCAGCTTTTAGGTTTGTAGACTTCATTTCTCACCATTCCTGACTCCAGCATGGCCATCACTGAGAATTCTGGGATTTGAACTCCAGTTAGCTGAGATCACCTTGGAGAAAAGCAGCCTAAAGCAACAAATTGCCCTTATATTGGCAATCATTAACTCCTTTGTTCTAGTTCTGATTTCTAATTGACTATATGGACAATCTATAGCTTTGATCATGATCCTGTCTTCACATTATATGTCAGGTTTAGCAGGCTACTGTTTCCAATATAACATTGAAGAGAACAGGTGGAGAGAGGAGTAGAAGATTATATTGTCTTTTTACGTGTTGTTGATAACAAAGTGTTGAGCTGCCATTGCTTAATGATCCTATAAACGCATACATGTTTTGTAATGTTTGGGCATATGGCTTCCAATTTATTATTGCCCAGAACTTTTGGAAGACTCCAGGCTATCTTGCAGTGTCCCAACAGATGGACATATTAGGGGCTAAGCTCATGCTTATGTGGAAGTATCCAAGCATCTTCATCTTCCGAAAATGCATTGGTTGGAAACAGTTTCTTCTAGGAGCAGGAAATCATGCTTGTCAAAGCTTGTAGTTCAGGCAATTGCTACAAAGTATGTTTACAAACTCAGGCCTTCATCCCACCATCCAGATGGTGGGATGAACTCACTGCTGTTTCAGGAGTTTTACTGAGTTTTGCTATGGGGAAAGCTTTGGAAGGTAAAAGACTTTTAATTTTTTATATTGCTGCTCTCCACTGCTGCGGCAATACTAATCCACCATCACAAACATAAACAGCATTTGTTTTCTCCAGCATGTGGTGTTATTTAGCTGGCAACAACACTGGCTGAAAAGAAAATCATGGTGGTTGCTAAGGTTTTGTGGGGCTACCAATGTTTCCCCTAAATGTACTAGAATGGTATCGGCGGCCTAGATTGCCATCCTGGTTGGTTCCTATATCAAAATGGACCTTAGCATTCTAGAGCAAGGATATAGAATATTTTAGAAAAGGGCAACTGGGAGATCAAAAGAGTGGACATTAAGGCTTGAAAAGAGAAGATTGAGGGGGAATATGATAGTAGATAGCAGTCCTCAAATATCCAAAAGGATATCATGCCCAAGTTCCACCATGAGTCCCTTTTTCTTTAAGGTTGGGCTCAAGGGATCAGGTGGGATTGCTGTTGCTGTACCAGCCTCCCTGCTGCATGGCAGCTTCCCTACATGGGCTCCTGGACCTCACTGCAGGTTGGTGGTAGAGTTCCCCAGGCTTATAGTGTGGGGGATTTCAACCTGCCATCCCTGGGAGCGGGGTCGGAGGTAGCTTGAGATTTTATGGAAACCATGACTTCCATGGGCCTGTCCCAGGTCATCCAGGGCCCAACTAGGAGTAGTGGTCACTCACCCAATTTGGTGTTCCTGTTGGAGCAATGCCTATGTGACCTAGAATTGGTGGGCTAGTCTTTGGTCCCCCTGTCATGGTCAGATCACAGTCTGGTGGCAATGAGTTTCTCGAGAGCTCCCTGTTTTTATATTCGTGTAAGCAGAATATAACAGACCTCCCTGTTTTTATATTCGTGTAAGCCGCCTTGAGTCGCCATGGGTGAGTAGGCGGCAATATAAATTTTCTTTTAAAAAAGGGGGGGAGGGCTCAAAGCCTGTTTCCCACAGTTCCAAATGTAGCACTTCAGTTACACTAAGGCATATTTTAACTGCTATATTTATGCAATAAAATTCTTCCTCACACTCAAAGCAGTTCATCAAACTAACGGTAGGCTTCCACACACTAGAATTATTCAAGCAGAGATCTTGAGGATGTTTTCGTTTGAATTCTTCCACTCACAGAGGCTTTGACTCAATAGTTCAACCACCTTTCCAACTCTATGATGCTATCATCTGTTAGAGGCCACATTTCCTTGAGGTTAATCGTGTCCATGGCGCCAGTGGATGGGGCCACCAATTTTCTCTTTTGCCCACCACTATTCGCTCTGCCTTTTGCTTAGCTTAGCCTTAACTCCTATTCAGTTTCATCCAATATTTATGAAAGGGTTAGTTGTAAAAGTTTTACTCTGCCTACTGAAAAGTAAGTTTTGTTAAATTCAGTAAGAGCATCTTCCCAAATACATGGATATAGGATTTCAATTGTAAAGTTTTGGGTGAGAATGTTTGCCCTATAACAACATATTGAGCATGGGACTGTTTTTAATGACCATTTGAAAACTGCAGTTGTTACAAAATGCAATGGTCTGTGAACTAATTGACACTACCCAGCATGGACATATTAAACCTTGCTGAAGACCCAGCCACCAATAGTGTCCAGGTGAAATTTAAAATGCTGCTATTAACCTACAAAGCCCTGTATGGATTGGTGCCAAGGTACCAACAGGGTCCTCTCCTTCAACCAGGGTCAACCCATTTGACACAAAGATCTCACGAAAAAATGGTTGATAACCCCTTACTCGTAGGGTAGGAGAAAGGCCAAAGCAAGAAGGAAATGTTCTCTATTATGTTGCCTGTATTGTAAAATAACTCACCAATGGGAATTAGAGTTGCCCCAACCTTTGCAGCCCTCCAGAAATAGGTGAAAATAGAGCTTTTCCAAAGGGTCTTTTTAATTAGTGGAGATAGTGGCTTAGGCATTATTTTGACTCTGGTTTAAGGTACCTTCAATGACTACTTCAGCTTCAACCACAACAATACACAATCTCACAATAGATACAAACTTAAGGTAAACCGCACCAAACTCGATTGCAGGAAATACGACTTCAGCAACAGAGTGGTCAATACCTGGAATACACTACCTGACTCTGTGGTTTCTTCCCCAAACCCCCAAAACTTTAACCTTAGACTGTCTACTGTCAACCTCACCCCATTCCTAAGAGGTCTGTAAGGGGCGTACGTAAGTGCACCAACGTGCCTACCGTCCCTGTCCTAATGTCACCTTTTATTCGTATCCATTTCATGTATTAATAACCATGTTTATACCTATATCTGTTATCTAATACATGCTTGACAAAATAAATTAAAAAAATCAAATCAACAAAATAAAAAAAAATCTAAAGAGGCTAGGAATAAAACTTTACTTGTGTCTATCTGGATATATGAAAGGAAGAGTTCCACACACAATTAATGCAGTGGGAATGGGGTATATAAGAAGAATGTGTAGTAAAACCAACTGACATAGTGTGATGAATGAATGCAGGTCCAATACAAGAATGAAGGAAGGAAGTATGTTGAGATAATTACAATGCAACCACATATCTGAAAAAAGAGTGAATCATTTCAAAGAACGGAAAGATCAAGAAAGGTGTAGTTCAGAGGAGTTGATGAAATTCTAAAAGTGAAAGAGATGAGAATTTTAATGAACAAAGGGGAATATATGAGTTGACGTATAGATGTATAATACTAATTATATTTCCTTTACTTTTGTGATCTCATGGCTCTTGACTCCACACTGCTTTGAAAATATTACTTATCCCAAAAGGAGTAGATATGCATGTACAAACATATCTATGTAGGTTGGGGAGTATTTGTGTGAAATATTAAATGCATATTTTCAGACACAAGGTTTAATTTTTTTTCCCCCAAGGAACTATGAAGGGCATTTTCCCTTGGTGTGACAGAGATCTGTCCTTGTGTGGTCATTACTACTTGCTAATTAAGTTGGCAGGTTCTGAGTTAATGTTGCATGTTTCATCCATCCAGAGCAATAAAACATATTTATTTGCTCACCTTCTGCCCTATCAAGAGGTAAGCCTCGCCCATATACAGAGAACACCGAGGGCTAGAATCGCTCTGCATTTATATGACTGGGAAGGGTTCTGTTTTACAAATCACTGCATTCTAATTTGATGTGTTGGACAATTGCCAGAAGTCACACTGCCAACAAGCTGCTTAATTTATAAGGGAGGAAATGGCTTGTAGGATGATTGTGAAAAATAACCTTAGTAATAACCTCCCTTCTGCTGGAGGTCAGCCTATTGCTTTCTAATAAAGACTCTCCATTTTCCACAGATCTTTCAATGCAAAGTTTAATGCATCTTCGTTCTCTGATTTCTGGTTCACAGAGACAATCCTACAGCATCAAGGAATATTATGATGTGCAAACCAGTCAGCAAATCCCAGAGGCAGTGTGTTCTTCACATCTGCTTTCCTCTATGCTTTCTTATGAAAGTTGATCACATGTTCAAAGGCAAATAGCCAGTGTTAACGAGCAAACTGATGTGGTAAAATCTCTGGAATGCTAATCAAAGCAAAGCATTAAAACAAAGATTTTTTTTAATGGTCATTTGCCATTAATTATCCTGCTAAAGCAATGATAAATGGGAAGCTGTGAATTTGCTCAGGTTGGGGTAGGGGCTGCACAGTTTTAAAATATTTGCATATTTCATTGTTGCTGGGATAAAACCACATCCATTCAACTGGCATTGACTATTCTTGTCCCCAAAGTCCAACCTTCTTCAACAAGGAAAAACAATGTGGAATCAGCCCTGAGAAAACACAAGACTGCAAAGGGATTATAATGTTTGCATTCCTTCCTTCTCCTTCTCCTTCTCCTTCTCCTTCTCCTCTTTTCTATCCTTTCTCCAACTGGTTGAAATTTATTTATTCATTCATTTGTTTTCATCTTTTATAGATTGCCCAATCTAACTCGCAATGGAGAATATCCCATAATAACATTTTCATTTGGAAGCAGTCCTAATCTTTAGCTGGAAACCCTCAGAATGGAGGCTGCATATGCCCATATGGATTAATTGTTTTCACTTTCTTGAAAAAAACAATAGGGAAAGCTTTAGTTCTCATGATTGGGAAAATATATTGAAAGACCTGAACTGGATCCAGATCTACTCATATTAATGGGATTTAAAGGTGGATATGATTTAATCAGTAGGCTGCTTACATTTTAATCATGAGAATCCAAGGCAGGAAAATGTAAAAGAAGTTGTTGGAGGGTTTTTTTCCAGTCAGGTTGTATCCTTGCAGTTGGCCATTCCCTAAGTCCATCTACTTCTTCTCTTTCTATCTGAAACGTGGACTGTATTATCCACTGCCTGGGCTAGAAAAGGATGCCATATGCTCCTCAATTGTTCCCAACAATGGAAATCTTCCTTGGCTTGGAATTCTGGTATGATTAAAAAATTATGAATTGATACATTAAAAGTAGAATTTCTAGAGTTTCTAAGGATAAATAACTTGGTGCTCTCCAGATGTTTCAATGGGAGGCTATTATAGAACTTGCAAAATGAACCCTCAGGTTGCCTAGCATTATTGCATTGGTTAATAACCAATGGTTATTTTCCCCATTTCTACCCCTACCCCTACTCTGTGCTTTGTGCTCCTTGCTCATTCTATTTTTCTGTCTGCTGTCTTTTTTGCCATGTGCCAAAATGGCTGTGACTTTACAGTGAATTAATGAAGCTACTTTGATTATTTTATCAACTGACTGTTCACCAAGTGACTCAGAGTAGCTAACAAGGGTTAAAAACATCCAGTAGCAAGGAAATAATAACAATAAAACATAATAAAACATACTGCACCAGTGACAAGTACACAACTCACATTGTATATAGCTGGCCCATCTAACTACCTGGCCCAGTGCCTCTGGCAAATTAAAGCTACCATTTAAAGCTGCCAGTCACCGTTCAGAATTAATGTTTCTGAACTGCCCTGTGGTCTCTCCGTCAGAGCTTTGTTCACTAATATCTACTGATTTTTTTTGCCATATAAACTCACATCTGGCTACTTTATTTCTGTGTTTAAGGAGATCTCTGCAACCTTCCTTTTGAGATGGGTCTTTGATAGTTCAGATACCTATTGAAGAGGAGAAAGACAAGACAGATCTACTTTTAGTTTTGTCTGTTGTTCTCATGTACCACAGAGATCCTTTTATAATTCCCCCACAGTCATTTGATTGGAGGATATTATAGCTCAAGTTCTTTCACAAATACGTTCATCATGTAGGATCATTAGGAGATCAAACCGCAAAGAAGCAGCAATGCTTTTAATCATTTCTGAATAATTTGTCAGGTAATCATCGGTTTATTTTCTGGTAGTTTGCATTTCAACCTGAGTTTGTCCTCTTCCAGAAACAGAAAAACCCTGTGGTGGTGGTTGAATCATCTTTATACTTGATTCAAATGTTTCTCCCAAATTTCAACTTGAATTCCATCAGTTGCTACCTGACCTGATGCTTACAAGGCAACCTCTTTTTAAATCAAAGTCACATAATTTGCTTTTTCTTGCCCTGATATTTTTTTTCTTCTCCCTTAGTTCTTATGATTATTGGTCTGAAAGGTGGCCTTTAACTGCAGTCCAAGCTTGGAAAAAAATGACTGGGTAAAACACCAGAAAATGAACAGATAAAAAGATGATCACAGCAACTATCCTCAGCTGCATAAAGTTCTTCATTGCTTTTTCAAGAGGAGCTTCTTCCTTTTTCCAAAATCAGAGTGACCTATTCATCACAGACAGATACACCGTGGGATTTCCAATGGGTGGATTGAGAAAACTAATTTTCTCACTCTGCAGTGACCTTTTGTAATAGCTGCACAGCTGGATCCAGGGAGCGTTTAGTAGTAAGAAGGAACAGTTTTTTCCCTTTTAAAAATCACATTGGGGTAAAAATCAAATGGTTCTACACCTATCAACATAGAAAGCTCTTTTCTTCCTGTTGCAAGATTAGATTTCTCTCTTCTTCTAACCTTGTATTGTTAGGAGATTATTATGTACAAATGTATCATGATAGCTTTGCTTGGATGCAATTAATTATTATGGTTGGTCACACAATCAGCCAGATATTTCGAGAGGATTTGGCATTTTTGCCCACTTATCAAATCTTTCCCAAGGACCGGGGCAGTGGTGGGTTTCTACCGGTTCGCACCGGTTCAGGCGAACCGGTAGCGGTAATTTGGCCTGGGTCGCCGAACCAGTAGTGACCGCTGGCTGGCCATGCCCCTGAACCGGTCACCCAGTCGCCGCTCACTTGCCCCGTCCACCTACCCCACCCAGTGACTCCTCACCTCCCGGGTGGCTTGCCTGCCTAAGCTGCCTTCCCACGTAGTGCCTGCCCTGTGCCCCAACTGAGCTGCCTCCTCCTGCCTACAGGTAAGTTGCACTAGGCCCCCCACTCCCCGGAGCTTGCTGCACCCCCCCACCATCCCCACCAAGCTCCCGTGGCTGGCTAAGCCACCACGGCCGGTTGGCTTGCCTGCCTAAGCTGCCTTCCCACGTGGTGCCTGCCCTGTGCCCCAACTGAGCTGCCTCCTCCTGCCTACAGGTAAGTCGCACTAGGCCCCCCACTCCCCGGAGCTTGCTGCACCCCCCCACCATCCCCACCGAGCTCACGTGGCTGGCTAAGCCACCACGGCCCTGCGTGGCTCCATTCCAGGTCACGCTGCCTGCAGCCTAGCTTGCCGCGGGCCCCCCACCGTCCCCACTGGGCTCGCGACCTTACCTTCCTCCCATGGCTGGTGGCACAGGGGAAGGCATGCCAGTGACCACAAGGAACATTGTTGTTAAGGAGGACTGCTCCTCGGCCCCAGCCATGCGTTTTCAAGCCTGGGCTATTGCAATAGCTTTTCACTCCAAGCAGCCCAGGCTTGAAAACGCGTGGCTGGGGCCGAGGAGCGGTCCTCCTTAACAACCTCCAAAACTGCTCCAAGCCTCGGTTCCTCGTAGGTGCTGAAAGTACCGGCCTTCAACCTGTCTGTTTCTCTGTGCCTGGCTTTCTGGATGGATCCCCAAAACGCTGTGCTGCAAAAGACGCTCCTCCAGCAAGAGAGAAGAAGGAGCTGCTGCTCACATGGAGCATTGTTCTCTGGCGACTTGTTTTCTCTCCACCGCTCTCTTGCTGGGAGAGCGAGAGAGTCTTTTGCAGCACAGCGCTTTTGGTCCTGTAAGTGTAAGTCCCATCCAGAAAGCCAGGCAGAGAGAAACAGGTTGAATCCTGTTTCTCTCTGGCACAGCACTTTCCGGACTTACCAGGACCCAAAGAGCAGTGCTACAAAAGACTCTCTCTCTCTCTCCCAGCAAGAGAGCGGGTGAGAGAAAACAAATCACTGGAGAACACGTGGAGGGCTCCATCATGTGCTCTCCAGGTCAGTGGCTGCTGCTTCTGTCCCCTGCTGCTCTTGCCTGGGTGAGAGAATCTTTTGCAGCACTGCGCTTTGGGTCCTGTAAGTGTAAGTCCCATCCGGAAAGCCTGCACTTTCCCAGGGCCCCGAGGGCCGCCTCCCCGCCCACCACCACCTGGAGCTCCCCTTTTGCCCGCCGCCCCCCCACCCGCCACCACCTGGAGCTCCCCTTTTGGCTGCCGCCGCCACCCCCCTGACTACTGCCGCCTGGAGCTCCCATTTTGCTCCCCCCACCCCCACCTGGAGCTCCCGTTTTGGCCGCCGCCCCCCTCCTGCTGCTGCCTGGAGCTCCCATTTCACCCGCTGCTGCCACCCGCCACCACCAGGCGCTTTCTCTCAGGCCTCCCGGTCTCACTCTCCTAGACTTTGAAGGAGGAAGGGAAGGGAGAGAGAGAGAGAGAGAAAGAGAGAGAGACAGAGAGAGAGAGAGAAGAGAGAGAGAGAAGAAAGAAAGAAAGAAAGAAAGAAAGAAAGAAAGAAAGAAAGAAAGAAAGAAAGAAAGAACAAAAAAGAAACAAAGAAACAAAGAAAGAGGAAGGAAGGGAGAGAGAGAGAGAAAGAAAGAAAGAAAGAAAGAAAGAAAGAAAAAAGAAAGAAAGA
>QLTV01000597.1:2812753-2825827 GCA_003457575.1 Thermophis baileyi | reverse complement strand
ATGCGCAGAAGCCGAGTTTCCGGCACTGCGCATGCATCGCCATCTTGTTTTTGGCTTTTTTTGGGCTTTTTTTTAATTTTTCGGCACTGCGCATGCGGCCACGTGACGCGGGAGGAAGCGAACTGGCAGCGAGGTAAGTTAGAACCCACCCCTGGTGTGTAATGTTCTAATGTACAGAAGTTATAGTTAAATGTGTAGCAGAAAGTGGACTCTGGGTGTGTTTTTCCAAATTTAGTAAGTGAGGTTGAATGTGTATAGTTTTAGAAGAACTGTGTGTGTTTGTGTGTGTGTGTACATACACATACAGTATATATAGTAGATAATGTATCTTTTTGTGTGCCTATACACACTCTATACTATGTAATATGTATGTACACATATGGCATATATACATAGGATTAAATAGTATATTTTGGATGTTCAGTAGTAGTAAATAAATAGACAGGGAAATTGTATCTCGTTGAGGCCTTTGAGGCAAGGAGAGGCCAGACACCCTAACCCTAAGCCTAACCCTTGACATGAATGACGTCAAGCTGGCCACGCCCACCCAGACACATGGCCAACCAGCCATGCCCACCCAGTCACATGACCACAAGCCACGCCCACCCAATAACACGCCCACCCAGTCACATGACCACCAAGCCAGGCCCACCCAGTCACATGACCACCAAGCCATGCCCACAGTCACATGACCATCAAGCCATGCCCACCCAGTCACATGACCACCAAGCCACACCCACAGAAGCAGTAGTAAAAAAATTTGAAACCCACCACTGGACCCGGGCTGTCCAATCTTTGTTTGAAAATCTCCAGTGCTGACACCCCCATGAGTCTTCCACAGCTTAATAGCTCTGGCAGTCAAGAAATTCCTCCGAATATCAAGTTTGGACTGTGAAATGTCCACCAGCCATCATGAGCACTATTTGCCTTCAGTTATACTTGCAAGGATATTAAAGAGCGGATTTTCCAGTTATCTCCCAGCAAAAAGAAATGAGTTCAGGTATCATTGCTATTGGACTTTCTTATAACAATTGGCAGTGTTTGGTTGGTATGCTTAACCAGATTAATTGCAGTCCTGGCCTATTGTGTGAACTTGGAAGCTGAGATAACTCCAGATTAAGAAGGAATTTTACTCTACACTCCTATTTCCTTTGTACCAAACGATGGAATATTTACATAGTTTTACCTCAACTTAACCCAGGCTTCTGAATCAGAAAAAGAAAATCAATTGAACCCTTTCTTCCATTCTCTGGCATAGAGATGAGGCTTGAAATGGTCTCACAAAATGGAAGGACTCCAGCATGTCCAATGTTCCCTCTTTTTCTCTTTCTTCATACTCCTCCCTTGCATATACACAGAGGTGGGTTGCTACTGGTTTGTACCGATTCGCCCGAACCGGTAGTGACCCGCTGGTGATGTCACGATGATGTCACCGATCCAGTTCGGTCGATGCCGGTCCGTGGGCGCTGCCATCTTTTTTTTGAATATTATTTTTTTGAATTTTTTTTTAAAAAAATTCTGCACATGCACAGAAACCGAATTTCCGGCACTGCGCATGCGTTGCCATCTTGTTTTTGGCGTTTATTGGGGTTTTTTAGGGGGGGTTGAATTTTTTGCACTGTGCACGCGCCCACGCGGCGCGGCCACACGGCGCAGGAGGAAGCGAACCGGCAGCGAGGTAAATTAGAACCCACCCCTGCCTTGTACACTTCTGTTTTCGGGTGCTGGGCCACTACTTAAATGAACTAGTCATGATTCAGCCCCAGACCAAATCAGTCATGTCATATAAGATTCCAGTTCTCTTGCAGCATTTCAATCCTGAAAGTCCAGAATACATAAAAAAAAGATCCACCTTGGATTTCTGTGGGGAAGTATGTGTGAAAGGAGCCAATAACACTTGACGCTGCCATAGCACAGATGGCATCATTGAAATCCACACAGTCAGGTTTCCTCACCAAAACATCCCATCCTGTTTGTTTGTCAATTAATCTGTCACCCGTTCCTCTCAGACACAGACACCTACTACACACACACCCTGCTTTGGACATTTTTAAAAAATGGACAGTTACTTAAAAAAATAAAAGAACTCGCATTAGGGAAATTTATATTTTAAAAGCCAGCTCTGGGAAAATTAAATTGCATAAAAAAATAATGACACCAGAGAAATTTGCATTAAAATGGTTTCCTGGGGAATTTATTTTCAAGATTACATTTATCAGGGGTGATTGCCAAAGCACTGTATGTTAGGGGAAACTGCACATACAAAAATAGATGTGGATTTTATTGTTGAAACAAATATCTTTGGGATTTTTTTTTATTTTTATTTTTTAGAAAAAGGATACCTAGGATGCTATTTTCAACAACTGAGAGGTTGTCCGTCCCTGTAAAAGAGTTAAAATGACTAGTCCTGGCTGCATTTCATTTTATATAGCTCCACTGGAAACAATGAAGGTGTCAGCGTCTTCCTATATCCACTGATCATCTCTGCATCTGGTGGTAGGAAATGAAACAGCTCTGACCAGGACAGTCCAGCTCTGGATACATCATAATGACAGAAACCTTCTGAAACTGACTTTGAGGTGTCAGAATTTTAATAAGATTTAGCTTGTCATTCCACAAGGCTGTGTTTCTAGCTTCCTAAACTTTTTGCTTTTCTCCTCCACTTTTTCTTTTTATTCCCTTTAACCCAAGTGCACATTGGGAATAAACTATATCAACAAGCTTGGTACTCTGTCCATCAACCCTGTAAAAACAGAACAGGACAGGATCAAATTAGGTATAGCTATAGAAGCCAGCAAAAGAAGCATTGTGTATGAAAATGTGTCAGATCTATCCAGGGGTTGTGGAGAAAATCATTCCAGAAAATGTGTCAGGTTCTGGGAGACGCCATTGGGCAACGATGCAGAAAGCGGCCAACTCTCCATTCTAAGCCCCTTCCTTTCCTCATGGTCACATGATCTAGTTGGGAGCATATGCAGCACTCATTCATACAATGCACACTCAGACTCAACACAAGGAGATAGGACAAACACACATCCAGAGAGGTATGATCAGTGCAGCTGTTCTGATTAGATCTTTATACACACACACACACACAGGCAATATACTGTATATGCACCTGCCATGGTTAGATTTTATTTCACTCTTATACAGACATTGTCAGAGATAACATGTCTGCACACACCATGATTAATCCTTGGAGAGAAAGGGCACATGCAGATTCAGAGGCAATGCAATTGGGGCATGAGCCGTGGTGGCACAGTGGTTAGAATGCAGTATTGCAGGCTAACTCTGCCCACTGCCGGGAGTTTCATCCTGACTGACTCAAGTTGACTTAGCCTTCCATGCTTCCGAGGTCAATAAAATGTGGATCCAGATTGTTGGAAGCAATATGCCGACTCTGTAAACTGCTTAGAGGGTGCTATAAAGCAATATGAAGTGGTATATAAGTCTAAGTGCTATTGCTATTGCTATGACACAGAAGGAAATACCTCCTATCGATAAAGGAAACTATTTGTAGCTCAGAGTTGAAATGAGGGGTCCTTGGTGCTCTCTGAGCTTGGTTGTTTTCTTGCAGATGTTTCATAGCACTGATGATGTTAGTTTGGATAATGAAATGTCTATAAGAAAACAACCAAGCTCAGAGAGCACCAAGGACCCCTCAATGCCTCTAATGGCCACTAGTGGCAAAGGGATTGGAAAGAACTTCAGAAGTGTTGCTCTGTAGGCTTTCCCTGCCTTGTTATTTTGGGGATAAACATGCATGTTAGAATCATACAGCTGGAAAGAAATATTTAGGCCACGTTTGTCCAGTCTGTGGCCTATAGGTCTGTGCGGCCCTGGACAGCTTGTAATGTGGCTCCACAAGATCATAAACTTTTTAACATTAGTACAGTATGTGATTTCTAGCATTATTTATATACATTAACTATGTTATATATTTTATATGCAGCCCAAGACAATTCCTCTTCACTCATTGTGGCCCAGGTAAGCCAAAAGGTTGGACACCCAGGATTTAGGCCAGTAGGTCCACTCCCTTGATCCAAAGAAGAATCCAAATTAAAGCATCATGTCTACTAGTCTTTGCTTGAATATACCCAGTGGGGTATGTTCACTGGGTAGTTGGTTCCATTGGCAAAATGCTGCAACTGTTAGAACAATGTCCTTAACATTCAACTAGGATTTGCTTTCCTATAGCTTACCTATGTCATTTTGGGTTTTGACCTTCTTCTGTATGATATCCTTTTAGGAATTTCAAAAGTGCCATCCTATTCCCCTTCAGTCTTCTACTTTTCTTCAGTATCAAGAAAAACATTCCCGGTTCCTTCAAGCTGTCTTTGCATGGCTTAATTTTTAGCAACCTGGACATCTTTTTGCCTTTCTCTGACATTGTTTCAGTTTGTCTGAATTCTTCATGCTCTGCCCACTACTGGACATCATCTATGGGGTGGGACCTGATTAATGTAGAATGCAGTGAAACCATTCCTTTCTGTTATTTAGAATTTTGATGTCTTTTGATACAGCCTAATTTGCACTGACCTTTCTTACCATCACTTCGTGGTGCTGATTCAAATTCAGTTTGTAATTAACACGTACAGTATGTCAAGATTTTTTTCTATAAATACCATTGCGGGAATACATACAGTATTCCCCATTCCCCATTTTAATTCTTCTTCCACGGAGTACAATTCTGTGAACTTTCAGTCTGTTGTTATTACCTTCTTCTCTAAAATTTCAAGCTCATTTTGGATACTATTTTTGTCTTTTGGAGCTTCTAGCTGACCTTTGCTGATCTTGAAAGATCAGACATGGTTAGTACTTGGAGGAGGGACTCACCAGGAAATATCAGAACTGTAGGCTAGATTTTCTAGACAAAGGCAACAGCAAATGATCTTCTGCATCATTGTTAGGAAAACTAACAATGACATTTGGCTGTGTGAAACTGTCAAAAGTCCTTTGCAATATGTGGGGATATGTACAAAGCTCCTCTTTTGAAATTATTCTAACAGCTACTTGATTTGCAAGGCCTGTTTGGTACTTTGTAAACTACTCAGCTATGTTTCTATTTGCATGGAAAATGTAATTCTCAATGGGGTTTTTTCTTTTTTTTCTTTTTAATATATTTTTTCTTTTTTTTTTTTTTCATGTTAATTTTTGTGTTATTTTGGTTTTTTTTTTTTTTTTTTTTTTGCTGTTACTTTGCATATTGGGAAGGCTTTGCATAGCCTTAATTGATATGTCAGAAAGTCACAAGGACTGAATTCAACTTTTGTGGAATCTGCAGTTTTGGTTAAGATCCTCTCCACTTCCTCATCCAAGTCATTAATAAAAGTATTGAAGAGTACAGTGCCCAGGGCTTCTCACTTCAGTTTAATAAGGAACCACTGATAAGCGTTCTTTGACTCTGATTTTCAAGCCCGCTAGGATCTACTTAATTATCATGCTGTCTGGCCCACACTCAATTACCTTACTAATCAGAATGTCATGGGCACTTTGTCAAATGCATTGCTGACATCAAAATATGTGATAGTTACAGCATTCCCATAATCTATCAAGAATGTTACTTGAAATAGAAAATCAAGTCAGGCTGAAAAGTTTTGTTCTTGAGAAAACCATTCTGTTTTCCAGGGGCATATAGTTCAATTGATTTTTAATTTACTTTAGCATTTTCCCAGATAATTGTGTCAGATAACCTGTAAGTCCTTGAATTTTTCTCTTCCCCAACCCCATCCCATTGAAAATCAGAACAATATTCATGACTTATTCAAACTTCCTCAAAAATAGTACATAAAAATTGACTAATCAGCAAGTTCCTTCAGAACTGAAGGATGCAATTTATCTGAATATTAAAACTCATTCAAAGGAAACTGATATTCCCTGACATGCTGCAGTCATTCTTGGGGTTCAAGTCCGCCCTGTTTCTAACAGATTCGTTACAACCAGTCTCAGATGAAAATATATGGAGGCAGGGAAAACAAGGTTTGCTGATTGAAAGTCAGTATTCATTTGTAAAGGTAATTCCTGCACCAGGAATTTTTTAGAGCAGGGTTTCCCAAACTTGGCAACTTTAAAATATGTGGACTTCAACTCCCAGAATCTGAATTTTGGAAATATTGAGAAATCAAACAATCTATATTATTGGTACAAGGAGATGGAAGAGCTCAGTCATTTTCAGGGACTGGGTATGAAACAAATCATGAGACGCTCATGAACAGATTCCAAGTTAAACTAAAGTGGAAAAATAAAAACAACTAGTTCACACAATATGATCTTGAGCATATTAATTGATTATGTGCCATCAAGGTGCTGACAACTCTTCGTAACCACATACATCTTACACAGGATGATTGATCCCCAACCTGGCCTCTCGGGTCTTTGATGCTGTACCTATCGCTGCTGTACTTGTGTCCTTGCTGCTGGACTCTGTTTTTCCTTCTTCACCATAATGGACTACTCAAAGGAACTAAGTAACATGATAATTAAGTCTGGTCATTTGTGCCTTAACTCAGAACTCTGGGTTAATTTGTTTTATGATCCATGTATTTCTTTTCTTGGTACTCATAGGATTCTTCTCATATGCCAGTGTCAGTACTCTTTCTATTCTGCCTCTTCGGAAGTCCAACTTTTGCTCCCATAGAGCGTGGGAGGGAAAATAGGGGAGATTTTCCATAGAGGGAAAATTATTGCCTGCACAATTTGGATTTTTGTAGGTAGGGTCACATCTCAATATCTTCTCAAAGGCCTTCATCACTATCAAGTGCTAGGAATATTTCTTGACGGATCATTCCTTTATTATTAACAGTTGATCCTAAAAGGTCAGAGTTATTCACCACTTCAAAATCTTTATTGTCAATTCTAAGGCTGCACCTAGTGTCATTAATTTAGTCTAAGAGGAATAATGCAAGTCTGGCAAAACATGACTGAGATGTATAAAATCATGATAAAGTCTCTCCCAGCTTATTCAGCTTATTGCAGTCTATTACCTATTGCACACCTTGCTCAGGCTGGATTTAAGAAAGCCATGGCCAAGGTTAAACACAGTGCATTTGATTTAGATTTACAAAATGATATGTCTAAAACATAATTTCACCCTTGATGTCCTTATGTGCACTCCTTATATTATCCTCAAAAATCTTTATTACATTTCCACACAGAAGGACCTTTATTCTGGTGAGATTTTAACCTTACCCTCAAAGATGAGGGAGGAAATATTTCAAACTTCCTCTTATCAAGAACATTTCAGTTACAGAGGCTGAGCCAACCGCATTTGCTTCTCTGACTTGCCCTGTGTACCACACCTCATGCCTAATATTAATCTCCTCAGTAAGGGACTAGTTTAGAGAAATGTCTAAGAAAATTGTGTAAAGATTTGTACCATAGCAACTACTAGAATTAGATAGATCCACAATTGCCACATTGTCTTATGGTGCTCAGCAAGTTTTTGTTACTTTCTACTGTTAGTATTCTTACTAATGCCACTATATTTTCATTTTCCCCTTTTCTTTTTATACTCACTTCTTAACCTATTGCAATTTGTTCTATCTGCTTTATTTAATTTCTAATTGTTCCTTTGATCCATGACTATACAATATGCTAAAATACAAGGTATTATTTACAAACCATAGTGTCAGGACTCATGCAAAGCCAAAACTAGACAAATTGTATAATGGCATACCACCATAAATAATCATACTTCACCCCTTCTTGGCTGTGGCTATCAAAAACAACTCTAGGCAGAAAGAGAGGCTTTAAAATAGCCATCTATAATTTAGAGAGCCAGTTTGGTGTGGTCATTAAGCCATAAGGTTAGAAACTGGAAGTTCTTGAGTTTTAGTCCTGCCTTAGGCACAAAGCCAGCTGAGTGACCTTAGGCCAGTCATACTCTCTCAGCCCATGGAAGGAGGCAATGGCAAACCACTTCTGAAAACCTTGCCAACAAATACTAATGGTATTTGTTCAGATGGTCTCTGAGAATCAGGCACAATTGAACAGAAGGGGGGGGGAAAGATAATTGGACCCTATTTTTAAAATTTGCAAGTAGAAAACTTTATATGATTAGAAATGAGAGGTTTTCCCATTTTTGCTTGGACAGACTAGTATTCTTGTGAGAAGGAGATCACGGACTGCTAAATGAGGTATTACCATAGTCATAAAACATAATTAAGCATGTGATTAAAAGCATTTGTATCATGCAATCCCTGATAAATATAGCATCATTCTGGAATACAAATGGAGTAGATCTGGCAACCTCCACCCAGAAAAAGGGGGGTGGGGAGTGGCGGCAGAAGAACATATTAAAAGATGCTTCCTCACTGGAACCTTTTCCCTTAAGTGGTGAGAGAAAAATAGGACTTTTGAAATATATGTCTATTGAGATATTTCACCTCTGCTGCCTACCTCTCTAATTTTCTGCATAACCGACGAAAACTTCTCCTGTCTTGGCAATTGTGCAATGTAAAAAAGAGAAAGAAAAACAGTAGCAACATGTCCAGTTCTGACAATTTAATTTCATATCCGAGATTACTAGCTCCTGCTAATGCTTGCCCCCATATTCAAAATGGCTGCCCCCTCCTCACTCATACCTGAAAGAAAACCAGGGGTTAATGTATTTTCCTGTAATTTCAGAGTGACTGATATTTTTTCAGCATGCACACCTATAGAACATGTCCCAGGCTTTTTCCTATTCTCCAAAGCCAACCAAGATTTTCCCCATTCCCATTCACTTTTCATAATAACCACAAATATTACATTAACCTCATCATAAAACCACTGACGGTGCTGTTGATATGTTTGTCTATGATTAGAACTTCCTTCTGCAACGTGAGTTGAATTCATAATACTAATCAATGAAATATTTAAGATGCTGCATTGAGTGGAGTCAGTGGTGGCCGGAGATTATTTTAGTTGGCCCCAGTGTGCACTTCACAAGCTTTATTTTTGCTCTTCCTGAAGTGAGCTTAGTCTGTCCTGAGGGACCAAAAAGATCACAGCAGGTTGCGCCGATCATTAGGAAACAGAGTGCAAGAACCGTAAGTTGGTTTCCATGGAGCTCAAGTCTACTCAGTGCCTTGGTTGTTATTGTTTTTACTTTTAGTCTGGTTTATTCTAATATCAAAATCAATATATGTCATGTATGGTTAGCTTCTCTCAAGATTTCTAATCCTTTTTGGATGCAATTGCTTTTAATAATACGTGCAGACAAATTTGTACAATTTTCTGAATTTTGAAACCTAAAGGCTTGATGACCTAGGAGAACTCATATGAGGCAGAGTTTTCAAAGGCCTGCAGGATCTTGTGGCAATGAAGGGTCTGTAAAATTTTCTCTTTTTCTTTCTTTCTTCTGTGTGTATTTTCTTATACACTTTTCTTAATTTTTTTTAACTTCATGCCACTTTTTTTTTCTTCTTTCATCTTTATATTATTTCATGTTTATCTTTTGGTTTTGAAAAAGCTTGATAATTTTTTTTTAATTTTTTTTTTTAAAAAAAAGATGGGACTGAGAAAGAAGAATGAGTCAAATTTAAGCCAGTGTAAGACCTGGAGAAAATTGATTTGCTAGTGTAAATATATTGCTCAAAACCCTGAAGAAATGCACAGCCACTGTTTTTTATTAACGTGGTTTCTTTCCAAGAGCAATATTTAAAATATAATGATAAATTCCTCTGAAACTGTTTAGCTGTAAGCCTCTTAAATGTTTTACAGAAGTCTCATCTTGAATGAGCCAGGCCTATCTAGGAACCTATTTCAGTGCTATTCTTCCTGGGCTAAAAGTTTAGAAATGGGATGCTATAGAGCAGAGGTGTCAAACTCGATTTCATTGAGGGCCACATCAGGGTTGTGTTTGACCTCGGGGAGCCGGGGTGGGTGTGGCCAGGGTGGGTGTGGCCAGCTCAACGTCACTGATGTCGGGGGCACCGAGCACTCTGCCTCCTGCAACCCTCTGCCAGCGAAAATGTAGCTTGGGAAGGCCACGCGCAGCCCTCGGGAGCTCCATTTTTGGCTGCAACGGCCTCCTGCAACCCTCTGCCAGTGAAAACAGAGCTTGGGACTGCTGCGCGCAGCCCTTGGGAGCTCAGTTTTCAGCTGCAATGGCCTCCTGCAACCCTCTGCTAGCGAAAACGGAACTTGTGGCCCTCCTGAGCTCCATTTTTGCTGGCAGAGGCACTGTGGGCCGGTCCTTCACTGTTTCCAGGGCAGCCCTGTGGGCCAGATCTAAGCATCCCATGGGCCAGATCCGGCCTGCGGCCTTGAGTTTGACACCCCTGCTATAGAGAGTAAGGATCTTGACAGAGATTTCATTCATTCATTCATTCATTCATTCATTCATTCATTCATTCATTCATTCATTCATTCATTCATTCAATTTATAAGGCACCCTTCTCACTGTTGAGCAACATATGCAGAAGCTGTTGCCTAGGCAAAAGGGCTGAAACCAGTGGTGGGTTGCTGCCGGTTCGGACCGGTTCTTTAGAACTGGTAGCGGAAATTTACCGCTACTCGCCGAACTACCAGCGATGACCGGCGGTCCACGCTCCCGAACCGGTTCTCCGGTCGCTGCGGCTTGCAAAAAAAAACATCTGTGCATGCACAAAGGCTTCTGCGCATGCGCAGAGGGTCATTTCCGGCACTTTTGCGTGACGTGATGGGGCACTTCCGTCGCGATCAGAACCGGTAGGGAAGGTAAGTGAAACCCACCCCTGGCTGAAACATTTTTTAAGTTCCAAATCCAAATAACATTCAGAAGTGGCTCAAACAGATACCTCTCTAATTGACTGAACTATAAGAAGGGAAATGTACAGTATAATCACAGATGCAAGATTCTGTTATTATACACAATCTCAATAAATGTAATTTTAGTCTTTCTGCGGAGCTGATTTTATGATCTGGTCTTAATGGGGCTGACAGATATACATAGCTCAGTAGCCAGAGAGAATGTTCACACACAAATTAACCACATATACTTTCTTTGCTAATAGTGTATAAATAGCCCAATTAGCATCTTAAGAAATGTGAGAGAAGTTGAACAAATGTATCAGTTTAGGACTTTCTTTCTAGGAAGGAGGAAGATATGAATTAGACATGATCTCTCCTAATTCATTTTCTTTGCAAATAAATGAAATGAATGGATAGAATTATATGATCATTGTACACTAGATATGTTTAGCATGAATTACTAACACAAGAATTGTGGGGTATAGAGTTAGGCAAGAAATATTCAAGTATTCAAGAAATGACAATATTAGGCAAGGAAGTAGAGTAAAAAAAATCATTGCTGATTACAGATATAATGATTTTTCATTAACTTCATGAAAAATCATTTATATAAGTCTTACCTGCGCTTAATATCCTATCACACATTAGTCATTATGCAATCATATGAACCAATATACATTTTGGAATGCATTTTTCCATAATCATCCACAGAACGGGATTAAAAAAAAATATTGATCTGCAACGTGTTTTACTGCTTTCTGAAATATGAACACCGGTTACTAAGAAACAGGGGAAAGCAAGGTGAAAAGATCAATTAAAATGCAGTTTTGACATATTCTTTTTAAAACACACACACAGTTTTTCAATAGACAGAGCATTATTATTCAGCTTGTGCTTTAATTGCAAGTTCTTTATAATGTCAGATCTCAAAGGGCAACTCCCTTAATCTTACCTGGAGGCCTGAACTGGGGAAAAAAAAGAAAGAAAGAGGGTTTTATATGACACATATAAACAGCGCAAGCATATCTAATAGAATGAAAGTGCTGAAAAGGTTGCTTCTCAGTCTTTGCCTATCAGTTCTTTTCCTCCTGTTTCTCCTCCATTCCAACTTTTCCTAGCTTTCTCTAACTGCTGTTCTGAATCTTCAATCCTCCAAATAACTGATAAAAAGATTTTTAATGATAGCTAGTAGGCAGGGGTGGGTTCTAAAATTTTTTACTACCGGTTCTGTGGGTGTGGCTTATTTTGTGGGTGTGGCTTCATGGTCATGTGACTGGGCCAGCGTGGCTTCGTGGTCATGTGACTGGGCGGGCGTGGCTTCATGGTCATGTGACTGGGTGGGCGTGCCAAGTCAACGTCACTAACTTCTTTGCCCTAATGAATGACCTACAAAAAGAAGATATACAAAAAGGTAGTTTATTATTTCGTTCATGCACTTGCTTATTTACATAAGAATAAAATAAGTACAAAAAACAATAAAAGAGCTACACAAGTACTTACAGAAGAACGATGAAAGTGTGTCTGTGTTCAATGTCACTGACCACCGTGACCGTGCCCTAATGAATGACCTGCACAAAGAAGAGATACAGAAAGGAAGTTTTTAATTTCATGCACTTACACCTTACATAAGAATAACACACTGAAAGAGCTACACACAAGTACTTACTTGTCAAGTCTTTAGCTTTAAGATGTTTCCACATCATTCTTTCATTGGCAGCCTCCTCAGTTGGAATTTTTTTGCTTTTGATTCTTGGATCATCAGCTGTACGATGTGCTCTTAACCATTCTCTGAAGTGGTGTAGGGTTTCCTGCCTAAGCAGGGGTTGGACTAGAAGACCTCCAAGGTCCCTTCCAACTCTGTTTCTGTTTCTGATTCTATTCTATTCTATTCTATTCTATATTCTATATTCTATATTCTATATTCTATTCTATTCTATTCTATTCTATTCTATTCTATTCTATTCTATTCTATTCTATTCTATTCTATTCTATTCTATTCTATTCTATTCTATTCTATTCTATTCTATTCTATTATATTATATTATATTATATTGAATCAGACTAAAAATAACTCTCCTGGAACTCCCCATTTCCTCTTTCATGGCAGAATTAACCCCCAGGATAGGAAAGACAAAAGATCTGGGACCAAGATTAACCCAGGTAAATAGGAAAACACCCAGGGCAATCAGAAACACATCAAAACCCATCTAGCTGGCTGCAGGAGCTCACAAAGCGGCACATATGAAAGCAGCTAAAATTTCCTAAATTTTATGTGACTCTATTTCCTAAAAAAAAAATAAATTTCCTTAAAACAATAACATTTCAAAAAAACTACATTCTTTCCCAAAAATAACACAAGCG
>QLTV01000597.1:2777993-2805447 GCA_003457575.1 Thermophis baileyi | reverse complement strand
GATTTGCCACAGAAGGGGGGGGGACAACCTATTCTCCAAAGCGCCTGAAGGCAGGACAAGAAACTGGATGGAAACTAATCAAGGAGAGAAGCAACTTAGAACAAAGGAGAACTTTCCTGACAGTTAGAACAATTAATCAGTGGAACAATTTGCCTCCAGAAGTTGCAAATGCTCCAACCCTGGAAGTTTTTAAGAAGATGTTGGATAACCATTTGTCTGAAGTGGTGTAGGTTTTCCTGCCTAGGCAGGGGGTTGGACTAGAATACCTCCAAGGTCCCTTCCAACTCTGTTATTCTATTCTATTCTGTTCTGTTCTGTTCTGTTCTGTTCTATTCTATTCTATTCTATTCTATTCTATTCTATTCTATTCTATTCTATTCTATTCTATTCCATTCCATTCCATTCCATTCCATTCCATTCCATTCCTCTCAGGTTTAAATTCTAAAAGTATGTCACGTGCCAATAGGTGAGCTTGATTTTGAACAAGATCCAATTCCTTCAGGTACTGATGGAGAATATGGACAAAGGGGAACAAATGCACGAGTCTAGGTCTCTCTGTTCCTCTTTCCATGCAAGCAAAATTGCCTAAACAAAATCTATCAGGGAGTAGGAGTGGCCAGAAGCAGGGCAGAACTCCCCTCAAATACTCTAAAAGATAGGATTGATGAAGTGATAAAACTCATCAGCTGACTACTCAGTGATCATACTTTTCAAACCACTTTCTCCTTTATTCATATATGGCAAGGAAGAAACTCCGTGAAGCAGAAAGCACTAAAAAGTCTATCAAATCCATGAATTACCTTTGAATTGTTTTCAAAATGTTCTGAAGGTGCCTGATTCCATCTGACAATTCAGTCTGAAGAGCTGATTGCGGGGGGGGGGGGGGTTAGTCAATCATATCTCCTTCTTTGTTCTTATCTATATCTGGATATCTCTAAGAAAGATTTCAGAAACCTTTAAGCTTCTAGCTGAGCTTGTATGGGTAAAATGTTTCACAAGAACAAAGAAGGGTGCTGTATTTATTTAATTTTGCCAGCAGCTTTCCAAATCTCTTCTCGTGCACACTGCCAACTATTTATATGTTGTCATTTCTTCTTAGTGTACTAGCTAAATTGTAAGTTAAGTGGGTTATTGCAACCCTAGGGTACCATTCAACACAATATTTTTCTGTGCACGTTCCATTAAGATGAATAGGAATTATGCAAGTGCATTCATCTTTATATTAAAGTAATTATCATTCCTACAAATGTGCCTGGCAAGTTACAGCACTGCATATTATCATTCCAAAGCCTATATTTACTGCAATATAAGAATCTTCCACAAATTCAGAGCTTTCATAAGGAACAATAAATCTCCTAGCCATCAAACGGGCCCAGGAGCTTGCAAGCATAGGGCACAGTTAAAAAAATATTTCATCACATGTGTTTTTGCTTCTGCCTCAATATTTTAAGCCTTGATTCTTTTGCTGATTGTATGGAATGTTACGAAAGCCAAACCACTAACCACAAAATCAGAGCAAAGTGCAACCAATCAATTGTTCGTGACCAGATACAGGTTCTACCTGAATGAGAACTAAGAAACTAATAGCAACAAGGATGGAGATTGCTTTGATTAGCGTCATGCAGAAAAAAAAATATTCTACCAATTCTCATTTAATTTGATGAAAAAGAGTGTGTTTTAAAAAGATATTTTTATAAAAATAATTATGACCCAAAGTTACGGCTACCGCATGTCTGAGTAATGTCCTTTTTGTCTTCTTTCTGATAGGTGTGGCCTTAAAATCAAATATTGTCCAGCTTCTTAAATGTCTTTTTATTGTTTTCACAACAGCATTCACTGAAATATTTTGTATAAATTGTCTGCTTTTTTCCCCCTTTCCCTTGTCCATCAACAGCTTAGACTGACATTATTTCATTTATTTCCAGATTCCAGCAATCAACTTCAATCCAATCTCTTCAAATCTATGATCTGAAAAATCACATAATTTGTCTGCGGTGAAATTTTAAAAAGCATGTCATTGTTGATTCTATAGTATTGCTAGCATATGTTTTTGAAAGTAAAGATTTGTTGGAACAATATTGCAATTTTAAAAAAACAGTAATTTCATATACACATAGGGCTAAGGGTTTGGGGGAGGTTGTTATTGTTTGTTTGTTTTCTTTTGTTTTGCTGTTTTTCACTATAATTTTTGTCACAGATGCCAAGGAAATTAAACAGTTAATTTAATGTTAAATGATTCTCCCCCCTCCCCCATTGTTCTCCTTTCCAGTTGTTCATGACCTCCTTTGCCTGTTCAGATATTGGGTGATCCTATCCACAATGTGTGTGCATTTTTCACTGTGCAATAGACCATAATTGATTCAAACTGAAGATTCAAGAACAAAAGTTAAGATAAAATTCATGGTTTAAAGACTAAATAAAAATGGGAGAGAAAGCGAGAATACTCAAATAGTATAGGGGCATGTGTTTCTTTGGATATGTGTATATTTTGATTAACTTAGAGAAGGAAAAATGTTAGGTTTTACTTTAGAAATCCTATTTTCTTCTCCAATCATTCTCACTTTTTCCCTTGCCAGCCTACTTGTAGCTTCTAATAGATTCCATGGAACACACACATGCTCCTTAACTCAAAAGCAGTTTTGTACCCATAACTTGTATTGTCCATCAAAATTTGGCAGAGTCTGCCTCTCACCAATTTAAGGTATTTTTTTAATATCTTAAATTTTTCATAACAATCATTTTCAGTTGTTTTTAAATGTACTAAAGAGTACCAATAGAGTAAAACAATATTAATAGAAATTGGCATCTTAATGCAATACTATTAGTTCTATATTCCAAAGGATACTTATATTTTAAAAGAATATAAGATAGTAAAAGAATATCTTAACAATTTCTCCAGCCAGTCTTTTATTGAACGTACTTGTTTACCATTCCACTATAAAAAGTATAAACTATTGTAACAGCTGCTATCATAATTAATACTACATTGTATTTTTACCCAGAGAAATATAACATTAAGAAGACAAACATGTTTAACAAGTACCTTTTGCATGGACAACCAGTTGCTTGAATTAGTGCCCCTTCCTTAACTAATTTCAGACATGATAAACCTAATTTCATCTCCTACATAAAGGACAATCGGTTGTCCGGTTTTGCTATATTGTCTTCATCCTTTATCTTCATTTTCTTCTGTTTTTCATTCTTCCTTGATCTCTATCCTCTTTCCTTCTCCTCTTCCTCCACCCTTTTCTCTTTCTTCCTTCTTCTGTACTTCTTTCTCTATTTTCTTCCTTCTTCTCCTTCTCCATGTCTAATCAAGTAGTGTGGTTCAATCACAATTAAATTTAAAATATAACCTCGTGAGTACATGCCAATATTGCCTTAGCATTTTTAAAAAGGGAAAGATTTGTAACATAGAAGGCTTCTTTATTTGAGGCTGGGGCAAATAAATAATTATAAAATGTAAGTGACATTCCTCAATGTGAGGTTACACTGTGATTATGAAGTTGGCAATCTGGGAGGGCTTGGTAAATAAGTATCAATTACTGATGTCTACCATCTTCAGTTAATTTGCAGAGGAAGAAAAATATATTCTCCGTGCTACATAAAATGATAGCACGATTTATGCTACTGTCTGGTGTTCTAGCAGCCTTCTCAATAAATGAGAAAAGAGTGTTTGCAGCCTGAATTATGGTCAGGTTTATTGAGGATACACCGCATAGCAGATGCTCTTTTGCAAAACATCTTTATTAAATGATCCTTTTGAAAGATATTGAGAGAGTAAGAGAAATAGCTCCGTATTAGAAGCTAAAAGCTTTCAGAAAAATATGCCAAATAACAAATCTGTCTGTCCTTTGAGTTGTAAATATTTTTGCTGCTCCATCTGCATATGATCATACCATCCGGCTATGGTACAGGTGTGATTTTTTTAAAATTAATTTATTCCCATTGAAATAAATACATGATTTATTTATTTTGCCTCTTAATGGCCTACTTTTCTTCCTTCATCACATCTGTGAAGTTGCCCTCCAACATTGACCAAAGTCGAAATTATTTATGAGCAAATTTAAAAGCAAATGACAGTGTCTTGGGATAACAGCAGAAAACGGAGAACTGAAGAATACAAATACTGGACTTGGATCTGAAAGACATGAGTGCAGCATGCTGAGCTCCCTGGGTGTCTTTCTGAATGTCAGTGTCTCTAAATATAACCTGCCTAATACAACTACTATAAAGATTTAATGAGATAATTTCACATATCCCATCTAGAGACAAATAAGCACACCATTGGGTTTATTTCTGAGGAAACCTATATAGTTCCACCTAGGCCTATCTGGGAATTCAAGTTTTATTTATTATTTCTTATTTATTTGAAGGGCCAGGTTGGGCTTGATCATCCTGGAGAAAACCTATCTGTATGGTCTCCAAGAATTGACACTCATTTGATGGTATATGATCATCATTATCATGGTCCTCACCCTCCTTCTTTGTTTGATTTGTAACCCAGCTTTCTGCTCTGATAGGCACTCTAAACACTTCCAGTCAAAATCAGTGTTAAGAGAGAGATGTGCTGTTGGATTATTCTGGAACATTTGATAAATGGGCAGAGAGAAGGCGGAGGGTCTCCTTTATGTCTGTGTGTGGTTTTTGTTTTTTTTACCAGACGTTAAAGACACTTTTATGTAATGGGCTTTTAATGCTTCACATCTAATTTTATTGCAGTTAGTCTTAATGTGGTCTTCCGCTGATGGTTTGTATTTTGCTTTGTTTAAAATGTGATTATTTAAAATGTGTTATTGCTTTTGATAATTTGTTACATCTGAGGTTTTTTACAGCTTATATTCAATCAATTTCTATTATGCCGCTTTTTTCCATTTACTCATTTCAAGGGTCAGATTCAGATCTCCTCAAATTGTCCACCTTGGCTCAAGTCTCCAGAATTTGCTTAATCCCAATTCAGTTCTAGATCTGGACCATGATTTGGAGAAACTGAGCTCGTGTTCTCAATGGTAGGATGCTCTCTGTTGTCTTTTTATAACTGTCTCCAATAAGGAATGTGTTCCCTTAGATTTCACAAGTTTGAGGGAAAACTTGTCTTAATCCAGCACGAGAGACTTCTCATACTCATTTAAATAGTTGTTAAATAATGTATATAATGTATATAATGTAAATAAGAGTATAAAACTATGAGATAATAGGTAATAGTGTATATACTGAATAGAAAAAGATAATTAATGTTTAGGTATATAACAATAGCCAAAATTAGGGAAATATGGAAATAAGAAGGAAATTACGATGGCAAAAAGCTGTATTAATGGAACTACATTTTATGTATACTGTATGTGATGTACATGTTTTGTTTTGTATGTTCTATTGTTTGTTTGTTTTTTCTTTTTTAATGGGAAAATTGCAATAAAAATTATTATTTTTTTAAAAAAATAGTCCACTTTGGTTTTGTCCAGGTGATCATTTGCAAGAGCCTCTTCACCAGCATTCTCCAAACTTTCAATCATCTTTTGTACTTACAGTTTTGCTGAGACCCTCCCTTATCAATTTGCTGAATGTGCACTGCCCAATCAATATCTGAGGGAGCACCGAAGGCTCTGTGATTGGGGTCACTGATGGCAATTTGATTAAAAGGGTCACTTTGACATGGGGACAGACCTACTGATTATTGCATCCAATCTTCTCCCCCCCCCCCAGCCATGTCATTTTGTAAAATTATTTTTTAACAAAGTATTTTTGACATAGTTGACCCAGGATCTCCACTTGAAATTTGTTGGAGTTCCAGAACAACTGATCACAATGATTTTTGAACTGAGATTGTTAGAGCAGTGCACTCTGACTCAGATAGTTGATAATTCTGAATTACAGGTAGTCCTCTACTTACAATCATTTGCTTAGTGACTGTTTGAAGTTACAAAGGCACTGATAAAAGTGACTTACGACCATTTTTCACACTTACAACTGATGCAGCTACCCAATGGTCACATGATCCAAATTTGGATGCTTACAACTGGCTCATATTTATGATGGTTGCAGCGTGCTGGGGTCATGTGATCACCTTTTGCAACCTGTTGACAAGCAAAATCTGAATGAACAGCCTGCCTATGGTAGTCTGTTCCACCAGAATCAGAATCATAATAGAGCTGGAAGGAACCTTGGAGGTCTTCTAGTCCAGCCCTCTGCTCAAGCAGGAGATCCTATACCATTTCAGGCAAGTGACTGTCCAGTCTCTTCTTAAAAACCTCCTGTGATGAAGTACTCACAACATCTGAAGGCAAGCTGTTCCATTGGTTAATTGTCCTCACTGTTAGGAAGTTTCTCCTCAATTCCAGGTTGCTTCTCTCCTTGATTAGTTTCCATCCATTGTTTCTTGTCTTGCCCTCTGGTGCTTTGGAAAATAAATTGACTCCCTCTTCTTTGTGGCAGCCTCTCAAATACTGGAATACTGCTACCTTAGCTTGCCTTTGCTGTGGTGGTCACCCCCTGGTTAATTTTACCTCCCCTACTAGCAAACAACAACAAAAGACCTTTGAAACATCTGTACTGCCAGCTGGAGTCTTGCCTCTGAGTAGAAATTGAGTACCTGTCTACAAAATGGGCAGGGAGGGGGTTTGCTTGATACCTTAACAGATTAACAGAGTTGGAAGGGACCTTGCAGGTCATCTAGTCCGAGTGATACTAATACGTGATTTTGATCCTATGCCTCTGTTTATACAACCAAGGATTGTATTAGCTTTTTTGGCTGCTGCCGCACACTGCTGACTCATGTTTAAGTGATCATCCACTAAGACTCCAAGGTCCCTTTCACAGTTACTGTTTTGGAGCCAGGTTTCACCAGAAGGTCCATCCTTTCCCTACAAGCTCTGGTATGATTGTCACCCTTTTCTTGTTTTAATCTACCATGACCATTATCAACCATTTGCTCAGAAATATAAAAGATCACTTTGGCTTTCTTTGGTGGCTTTTCATCATGTCCTCTTCATTCCTACTGGAGGACAGCAGCTCTTCCACTGTAAACATGAGGGGTAATAACCATCTCCTTCCTTCATCAGGTTGAATTAGAGCCATAACAAGCATCTGACCAATTAAACCACCTGTTGACTTAAGCATTAGTGATAATAAATTTCTTTGTTGCTTTCCGTTTATCAGCTTTAATGGGCTGGCAGTATTATTATTTGTGAATCCCCAAATCATAAAGATCCCTATTTAATATGCCAACTAATCTTTGTGAGTATTACAGAAGGAGTGGAGAACAAATTCACACTGCTGGTGATTTTTACTGCCTTTTGTGTCACACGTGAGGCTAACATAAATCATCCAGATAAAGGCTGTAACTCCACGTTAGTGCACGCAGGAGTTTATTGCCAATGGTTAAGCTTTGTGAAAGTGCTGCAGTATTTCAGAGCCAGCTACCAGGGAGGAAGTGCTGAGTACACAGACGCTTTGCAAGGAGTGATAATAGGATAATAAATTGCTGCAAGGGAGGGACAAACTCAAGGCCCCCTTAGAATTATTGCACCTGTTTATGTACCAACAATTTTTAATATGCACAGTAATAAGTTATCAACAGTACCCAACCACTTCTGCAGCAGTTGTTGACGTAGAAGTCTCTATACATTTTGGACAAATAGAACTGCTAAATCTTGAACAAGACAGGAAGGCTCCATATTCACTACTGCTTTATGGTGATCCAAGGGTCCTTTCTCTTGATAATATTGGTTGAGCAGCTAATCTGAGCATGACAACTCAGGATACATACAATCAACTCATACGGTGCCACAATTTCATCCTTTGAACATGGCACTCGCTCCTATTTCATTTTGAGACTTTGTGTCATGTCCTGCCTTGTCCTTGTTGTTTTCAGTTGCCACAAGATAGCTGGACACAGATGTTATAATTTTAAGATCCGATACACTATTGACCCACAGCTGATGCTGAAACAAATGCTGAAGAAGAAGGCTACGGTACAGGCAGCTGTCAGCAGGGAGCCAGGACATGGGCTGGGGAAGTGAACTGCCCATCCGGTGGTACCAGAAATGAAAGAATACCCTAAGGATGACACCAGAAAACAGTCAAAACATCCATCCAGGTATTAATAAAATCATAGCCCAAGCAAGAAAATCTGCATTTCCTGCCTACAGGGATCCAATTGTCAGATGTGGTGGGCCAGGGCCAGGATCAGGTTGACGATTGGCTGTTGCTCAGAATATGCTCCAACTTAGATCCAAGGATCACTCAACCTAATGAGCATCAATTGTTAATTATGCCATCCACCAGATGTAAAATGTACATTCATAACAATTTCACAAGAATACCTTTATGCAGATTCAGAAACTCAGGCAATGAAACCATTGTGTTCAGCTAGTTCCTAAGAAAAAGTAATTTATGATAAACTGTCATGTAGAATGGGAAAATTAAGCTCTTCTAGAACTTTAAGATATGGTTAAGGGTGTCTCTTTCTCCTCCTTCAACCAAAGATGCTCTACACAGATACTATTGCTTCTTTCTGTAATCTGTTCATCAGCAGCCTGAACAAGAATGCAATTTTTTAAGGACATGAAGGTCCCTTTCCTGGTGTATGCCATGAAACTGTTAGGGCTTTGAAGACAAAATTATCGAGATTGCAGAAAATAATGTATTGAGAAATACCATTTTAATTAAAACACACCCACATAATCAATCAATCAATCAATCAATCAGAGTTTTCAGCTCTCCTAACATATTCTCCCTCTTCTAATAAAATCACCCATGCTTCTGATCATACATACATCCAATTCCAATTGCTTAACGGACAGCTTTGAGGAGCCCAGGAAAAAAATGTAGCCTGTGCTTCATAAGAAAAGAACCTTTTGCCTTCTGAAAGAAAAACTGTCTGCCTCAATGGTGCCCCATAAGAAGGAGAGGTGAACAAACTGAATCACTGATGTGCAAAACTGTTCACATTCGTACAGCTGTTTCTTTGAATTATGTGGTAGAAGGGCTTCTTAATTATTTGTGTTTGTTTGTTCCAGGATCTGATATTCCTACCGGCCAGCATGTCAGAATGAAAAATAGAGTCATGGTTTATTTATTTGATGTACTATGTGTACTACAACAGACAAAAAAAATATATTTCTTGATTTAGGTTTCCTAATGATGCCCCCAACATGCTCTCTATTTCTCAAGACCTATATGGGTATTGTGAAATCAACAAGACATTGCAAATCAAGCTGTTGTGATTTATGAACCAGAAGAATATAGAGGGTAAATTCAGTCCTGTACATGTGTCCAATCTTGTCACCTGGACAAGATTGACTCGAAGGCACAAAATCAATTAATTAATTAAACCAAAGCAACTCTTCAATTATCTCTTTTCCCCCTCTATTGTTCTCAGTGTTTGTGTAATTCTAAATAGGTTGGTAGAGGACATGATGTCTTTTGTGTAAAACTTAAATAATAAAATATTGATACATGGCTTTCTCAAACTTGTCTATAGTAATATCATGGAAGAAGGCTTACACTAGCAAAACTTGTTTCAAACACATAAGAAAAATGTGTTTGTTACAGCAACATCGACTGACATCTCAGCTGTAATCTTTTGATCACAAAAGATACCAGTTTGTCTTCCCTCAAGGAAACTGATTGCAAAATCATCCAACAGGAAGAACTGTTATTTTCCTTATCTTTTCTCAGCACTTCTATCATTTCAGAAGATTTGAATTATGTTAGCATCTGCACTGTCTCTTTAGTTGCCAACAGATTATTTACAAAAGGCTAAAGGTGGGGATGCTAATGAAACTATATTTTTATTCAAAATATAACCCCTCCCTTGACACCATTATGTTGAAAAGGCAGGGTTGGTGGATACCTTAGAACTGATTAATCAGAGAAATGGTCTCATTTTTAGCCAAATTTACGATTTTTTCATTCTTTGCTTGAACTTGTCCAGCTTAAATAATGAGAGGCATCTAAATAACTTCAGCAGCAAAAATGAGGACTTCCGATTGGACACATGCAATAGATTCTGAAAGTCTATTTTGCATGAGGGAACATAATTCACACTCAGTTTTTTCTCACATGAAAGGATTGTGCGGGAAGAACTGACAGAAACAAGGCCTATTTCATGTCATCATTACCGAATATAGCACTGTCAATTCCAACATTTTAACTTTATTCTTCTCTACTGCTGCAAGAAGAATGAAAACCACTATCCATTGCAATGCAACCCCAAGACACAGAAATGAAATGTCGAAAACAGTTATGCAATCTTACAACAAAAAAGACTCCACAAAGAGTAAGTGCCAGGGGAATACACCTGCTGCAACACTGGGTTCATGCAGCATTGTGGGAAACAGCCCAATATGGCAGATGGAATCTTGGATGAGATTTGGATCAAAATGGAGTCTCAAGTCAACTCAAGGCAAGGTATAATATTCTTGCCTCCCCAGCAGAAAAATATGCAATCCCTGGAAACAATTATATCAGTTAGACAATTGTGGAATACAATATCTAAAAAGGTGATTTGATCCCTTACATAACAAATTTGTAAAAAGATAAAAAATAGTTATGAATTAATTGTAAGACCAAATAACTTGTGCATATATCCTTGCTTCACCTCTTCTGAATTGAAATAGATTGAGACTGAAAGCTCACCAAATGGCAGGCATCTTTATAAAATCCTTAGTTAAATGAAGGAATCCTCTGCCATGAGATGTGGTGAAAGTTATTAGAATAAATGGTTGTAAAAGGGACTGAACAAAGGCAGGGAACAAAGGCAATAATTGCCATTAGTTAGATAGTTGACTAAAATCTCCAGAATTATAAGCCATATGATGCAAATATTAGCTGCTGCTCTACAGAGATAGAGGAGAGCAATGAGTTGCCCACTGAATGACATCCAAGGCTTTTTATCTTCTTTTGCTATTAAAAAATGAGTTTTTCTGAGAAAAACATTTGGCCCACAACTGGTGGTTATGACTCCACAATATGCATTTTTTGTTGTCCCTCCATTCATGTTGAGACTCTAGAAAGAGTGCAGAGAAGAGCAACAGATGATTAGGGAACTGGAGGCTAAAACATATGAATAACGGTTGCAGGAATTGGGTATGTCTAGTTTAGTGAAAAGAAGGACTAGGGGTGACATGATAGCAGTGTTCCAATATCTCAGGGGCTGCCACAAAGAAGAGGGAGTCAACCAATCTCCAAAGCACCTGAAGGCAGGACAAGAAGCAATGAATGGAAACCAATCAAGGAGAGAAGCAACCTAGAACTAAGGAGAAATTTCCTGACAGTTAGAACAATTAATCAGTGAAGCAACTTGCCTCTAGAGATTGTGGGTGCTCCAACACTGGAGGTTTTTAAGAAGAGATTGGAGAACCATTTGTCTGAAAGACCTCCAAGTTCCCTCCATCTTTGTTATTCTCTTATGTGGACCAGTAAGGAAGCAGAATACTGTAAAATCTACTCAGCACTTTATGCAAACTGACAATAAAACTTAAAGGTTCTGTGGATGAAAGCTGGGTAATCCCCTGCATTTGAAACAATGAAAAACTGATATAATTTGCCTGTAATTCAATTGCCTTTTTTTGCTTATGAATTTTAAAATTCTGAGGGAAAACTCTAGGGAAGCGATAAACCTATAATGTTAAAAACCTTCTCAGCAATGCAGTGTGTAAAAGGTGGTAATGTCAGCTTTTGATTTGGGTGCCATAAAAGCCTGGATGTTTACTGTTATTATATTTTGGTAAGAAGCCATATGGAAATATGCTCCTTTTTTCATGTAAAAGCACTTTTATAGTGGAAGAAATGCAGGCCGTTGCACATTTACAATAAGGTTAGCACAGTGACTACCAAGGTATCAATTTCTGACTTATTTCCAGTATGTACAGATCCCTTTTCTGTTTCTAAATGCTGGTAAATTAACTGTGACTAATTAGCTGATGAATTGAAAGACACTACAAGCTCTAAAGCATAGACCCTGTGGGTTCCCTGTCATCCCCACTCAATAGTCATAAGATAGAGGAAAGAAAGAGAAAGAAAGAAAGAAAGAAAGAAAGAAAGAAAGAAAGAGAGAGAGAGAGAGAGAGAGAGAGAGAGAGAGAGAGAAAGAGAGAGAGAAAGAAAGAAAGAAAGAAAGAAAGAAAGAAAGAAAGAAAGAAAGAAAGAAAGAAAGAAAGAAAGAGAGAAAGAAAGAAAGAAAGAAAGAAAGATGACCATAATCTCGAATCTCCATTTTGAATGGAACCAGGGCTGATTTGCACAAGCCTAAAAAATACTTGTAGACGTTCATGGTTTTGTCTGTCACTGGGTTGTGTGGGTTAGACTAGTGCAGTGGTTCTCAACCTTTCTAATGGCGCGACACACCCCCCCCGCCGCTGCGCCCCCCCCCCCCCGCCAACACCCCCCCCACCGCCCCCCCCGGGGCATGGCACCAGGGGTGAAATGCTCCCAGTTCGGGGTTGCCTGCGGGCTGCCGAACAGCTGATAGCAACGGAAGCGGGACCACCCGCCCGGATGCCGCCATTTGGGTTCTTTTACCCTCTGCGCATGCGCAAAGTGTTCTGCGCATGCGCAGAGGGTAAAAGAACCCAAATGGCGGCGTCCGGGTGGGTGGGCGAAGTCTCCCGCTTCTGTAGCTACCGGCTATCCAGTGACCCGCAGGCATGGCCGAACCGGGAGCATTTCACCCCTGCAAGTGACGGTGGCACCAAGATGGCGGGCTAACGCATGCGTCGACCCCTGTGAAATGGTCGTTCGACCCCCAAAGGGGTCGCGACCCACAGGTTGAGAACCGCTGGACTAGTGGCTCCCAACCTTTTGGGCACCAGGGACCGGTTCCGTGGAGAGAGGTTTTCTGTGGACCAGAGGGGGCATGGTTCTGTGTGTTGCTTGCATCCTGCAGAGGGGGTTTTGCTTGTTTGTGTGGCCCAGTTTCTGGCATGGCCCCGAAACAGCGCCAATCCATAGACCAGGGGCCCCTGGGTTAGACCAAGATGTCTCTGTAATCAAGAGTACTTACAATTTTTTGATTTGCGGCATGTGCCCTATGGTGAAAAACTACAACAATCCTAAATTCATGTGGAAATGTCCTTATAACTCTGAGTTAGAAGGAATTATTTTTTTCAATTTGAAGTTAGAATTTTTCAATTCAGGAACACTTCGTTATGAATATAAATATAACTGAACGTTTTCTGCTTAAATTGGATGTAAACACCTCCTAGTTAAATATTATTTGAACATTAAAATTCATATGACCATGTGGTTCAATGCAAATGTGAATCTGACACAGCTTTGCTAATGAAATGTGGAGTCTATTCAGGGTTAGGTGGCAGTAGTGGTCAACGTGTGCCCACCATATTATTGATGTGGCCTGTGTGTGTGGAGCGTTTCCATGCTAGCTGAAGCAAGCAAAAGATGAAGGGAGATGGCTACAGCAAGTGAATGTGGCAGTACATATAATTTACCAAACACTTCTTAGTTTGCAATGGGGATCCCTGGGCTGTTAATAGCCACATCACCCATTTCCATTCTGAAGACCCACATTATCTCTTGTTTGAAAATAATGACTTTTTTTGGTGGGATAATCTTACTCATCCACTGACCAACCATGATTATGCATGCCATTCTAGAAGAGTTGGCCAGTAAATATCAGGACCAATTTTAGTAAAAGTTATGCAGAAATAATTTTTTTAGAAAGTTGCTTGTATTTCAGCCATGACGGAGTTTTTTTTTTCTTTTTCCCCAGGAGATTGCAAAGCTCACTAGCTGCTGAAGCAATTTTGCAATGCAAACATAATATCTAAACTCATAAAGTCATAAATGGATTTGAACTTTCCAAACTGTCCATTAGATTGTCAATGATGATCAATCCATATAGCAAAACAATTAAAATGTAGACCTAAATCTCCGATCAAGTCCATAAATCCATTCATGGCCCAATCACATATTTAAAAGAAGGCGTTTAAATCAGATTTTTAAATGAGCTTCCTGATAAAAACCTATAATCTGGAAGTATTTGTGTGAGTTTATATCTGGGTCTGTTTGTATAAATCTTGATACAAGCAATGCATTTTAAGGCTATTTTCAAAACTTAATTTTTATAAATCATAGAAGAATTAGCTAGTTTATTTACAGCCAGATGTAAAAATGCATACCACCACCTTTTCATCATTTGGATAATTGATCAAGTTATTTATTCAAAGCCAGAAAGTTCATCAGCCAGAAAGCTTTCTAATTTGGCCAGCAGACCATGTCATTGTGATCTATTGATTGAGCTACTTGGTGAACATCTTATTGTTATGTAATTTATAATTCTGAATGGAGAGCTCCAGAAAGTTTACATTGCAAGTGAAAATTATACTAAGCTCTCCCAAGTCCCTTGGGAGTTGGGTGGCATAGAAATATAATAAATAATAATAATAATGTCTCAAGATCTTTGAAATGCCTAGAAAAATCATTCTTATTTCTTCCACTGTGATATATAGGTTAATATACTTTTGCACCAGCATATATTCTTAGAACCTCACCCCCAGTATTAAGATCTATGTTACTAAATATATAAAGTGATGATCATCATAATAATAATTACATTGATGTTACAATGGGCATTTTTTTCACACTCTGAGTTAACCTTCTTAGCCTTCTTTATTAGGTCTCCAGGGAGAGCAAGTAGCTTTTAAGACATCGTTAATATTCATCTTCTTTTGATATGATTTGCTTTCAGTGGATTCATGGGGACCAGAAAAATAGAATAATAAAATAATAGTAAATTGCCTAAGGTGAGATTTGTATATATAATTCACTCAAATACATCCAGTCCTTGGATGGCACTGTGACAATTATAACTGAATTATACATTTAACCAGATTTTGACAATTGATGACAACAACAATGGTCTTCAAAATAAAATCTGTATCTCCTACCACTCCACAGTGCCTGAAGACATCTCCTGCATGAATTAGTCATGCAATTTATATATTACATCTCTCATAATCCTCCCTTTACAATGAAAGAGTCCAGCCCAGCTTATTTTATCTCAGCATTATTAAAATCACTATTACCATTGCAAATGCTTCCAGGGGAGATAATATTAATAACAGTCTGCTCCATCAGATCCTGTCAGTTCCCAAGGTGATTAATATTGCTGTTGGCAAGAAGTATTATGTTGTTTAGGAGAGCATATTGCTTGGCTCGTAGGCCATTCGTCATCAGCTGTGATAAGTGCATTGCGATTTGCTATTATTGCATTACTGTTTACACAGTTTGAGATGGCCCATAAAGCTGTTAGGAGCATGACCAAAATGCAGGTAGATTCAGATCTTGGAAATGAGCAAAATAACCCAGGTTATTATTGCTTGGTTGCTTGAGCAAGTTTCTTTCCATCCTCAGGTAAAAGGGATGAGAGTCTGTATTTTCAAGAAAGGTTGTCAGGGGAAGACTTTGTAACTTGTGACTTGTAGCTGACCTTTGGCAAGGATGTTTCACCCTACAGATTTCCTGAAATATATAGATGTGGGATAACAATGTCTCCAACTTAGACTGACATAGTTCACAGCACTTAATGATCGAATATTGTGTGATCAGACTAATTAGGCCAGTTTAAGAAACTAATTGGGCAATTTTGGACAAGAATGAAAGTCTTTTTCTCTCTGATTCTCTCATTCCATCTACTAAAAGTTTTACTAAAATAATCAAGTCCTAATTATGCATTTCCAGGCACAATGAAATAGCAATAGCACTTAGACTTATATACCGCTTTACAGTGCTTTACAGCCCTCTCTAAGCAGTTCACAGAGTCAGCATATTGCCCCCAACAATCTGGGTCCTCATTTTACCCACCTTGGAAGGATGGAAGGCTGAGTCAACCTTGAGCTGGTGAGATTTGAACTGCTGAACTGCAGCTAGCAGTCAGCTAAAGTAGCCTGCAGTACTGCACTCTAACCACTGCGCCACCTCGGCTCGGAAATCAGTAAAAGTTATCTCTGATTTAAAACTTCAGGCCCCATTGCATGGATTAGAATATATAGAAAATAGGGCCAGAATATTGAAGACACAATCATATAATGTGTGTGTTTTACGTGCTATATTCATGTGTTATATGCTAATACAATTCTCTTAGCAAGAGGTATATTTTTCTTCAAGATTAATGCTCCACTTGTGATACTCTGATTGAGCAGCAAGTTGCTACAGACATCTGCTGTAACCACAGTAACTGCTGATTTGATCAGGCACCTAACGTATTTTTCGGAGTATAACATGCACCTTTTCCCCCCTAAAAGAGGGTGGAAATGTTGGTGCGTCTTATACACCGAATACAGCCATTTTTGGCCTCCCGAAGCCCCGCCCCCGCATCCCATTTTTGCAAAAAATTGGCCCGTTTTTGCAAAAAATGGGGTGCGCAGAGGGTTTGGGAGGCCTGCAGAGTGTTTCTGGGGGCTGGGGGAGGGAAAAATGCCCCTGTTTTTGCAAAAAATGGCCCGTTTTTCACAAAAACGGGGCCGTTTTTGCCTTCCCCCAGCAGCACTCTGCAGGCCTCCCAAACCCTCTGTGCGCCCCGTTTTTTGCAAAAAGGGGCCCGTTTTTCACCTGTTTTGCGAAAAATGGGGCGCGCAGAGAGTTTGGGAGGCCTGCAGAGTGCTCCTGGGGGCCGGGGAGGACAAAAACTTTTTTTTCTTACTTACCTCTTTGAAATCTTGGTGCGTCTTATACACCAGTGCATCTTATAGTCCGAAAAATACAGTAATTCTCCGATAAGTATCAAACAAAACCTAAAGAACACTTATCTTCACAATATTGAAGGTTTCCAGTGCTTGTATACATTGAATGCTTAGATTGCATATTACATACACATTTCTTCAGGGAATCTCCGTTCTTCAGACCTTTATTAAGAAGTCAAAACCAAGACAAATTACAGTATATAGCAAAAGAAAGAAAAGAAACTGTGGTGGCATGAGTTAATGGCCAAATGGCATAATGTATCACAGCAGTTAACATTTTAAGCATACTGTAGGATGTGGACTAGGGTATGCATTTGGTTCAGCTGAACACATCATTCAGCATTTGATTCGGCTGTTTTATATATATAACAGAGAAGGTAAGAACCAAGATATCCAGTAATCAACAGGTGTGATCTCAAACCACAACTGGTCCATATTGAGTGAAATAGTAGAAAGATCTTTGGAGTGGAGAAATGTACTTAATAATATGTACTGGACAACCTCTTCCTTGTCCAATCTCTTATCCTAAGTTGTTATAGTATCTGATTATGATTTGTGGATGTGAATTAATGGGAAACACCAATGCGTGTATCTGTTGATATTTGCCCTTAGTCATGAACAATCAGCTCCACCACATCCACATGTTTCATTGCACAAAACCTTTTCTAGTTTTTGCATGAAATTTAGCATGAGCGTTCCATGCTGTTGGGACTTTGATCATTGCAAACTTAATTATATTCTGCTCTAAAGCAACAATTTAGAAAGGTACACCTTTTTCTGAATTTCTAGCTTTATGCTGGGTTCTGAACCCAGCATAGAGCTAGATTGGATTTCCTAAGTAGATCAGATTTAGCACTTTCTGGAGCTCAGGATCAGGTCTTGAACTTGATTAAGTGGTCTTTTTCTTATATCTATGCTATATACATTGCATGAAATGGTTACGGATGTCCTTCCATATCAGCCCTTATTCATATTTAGAAATTTATAATATCCTTCCTGTTTCTAGTTACACATGCACACACACACAAAAAAGATTTTAAATTACTCATGTATTAGTATAGAAAATGATTCAGATGTGGGGCTAAGACTGAGGCGACTCAGTTGTAATTCCATCCTAAGCAGGGGTGAAATCCAGCAGGTTCTGACAGGTTCTGGAGAACCGGTAGCAGAAATTTTGAGTAGTTTGGAAAACCGGTAGCAGAAATTTTGAATAGTTCGGAGACCACCTCTGGCCCCAGAGTGGGGTGGGAATGGAGATTTTGCAATATCCTTCCCCCAGGAGTGGGGAGGGAATGGGGATTTTGCAGTATCCTTCCCCTGCCACGCCCACCAAGCCACGCCCACCAAAGCACACCACACCCACCAAGCCACGCCCACAGAACCGGTAGTAAAAAAAAATTGGGTTTCACCACTGATCCTAAGCCACTTACTGGGTGACTCTGGACCAGTTAGCTGTCTTTTAGCTTCACAGGATTGACTTTGTGAAGATAAAATGGGAAGAGGGAGTACTATGTACACTACCCTCCTCTCCCAGAAGAAAAACATCTCCTATATCTGTTATCTAATACAAATAAATAAATAAATAAATAAATAAATAAATAAATAAATAAATCGTTAAAAATGCACACATTTCCTTCAGTTATGGTGAAATCAAGTTGATGGTCTGAATATCTTAGTTAAGATGAAATGCTGCCAACTCACTTCCAAATTAGTTCTTTCAATAGCCTATACCTAATGCATTTTAAAATGTAATGAACTGCAACTAACTGCCATGTGCTCATGCACATAGACAGCATAGTAAAACATTTATACTTTCAGGTCAGTAACGGAACAAAATGCAACGGTACTTTAGAAGTATTTATTCATTTAGTATCTCTATTGAGGATATGACTAGTTTCACACTAAGAGGTTAATGGCCAATTAAAATATGATATGGGAAGAAATGCACATCTGGTCCTTCCAGATAGGAAACCAAATCCAGATGTTACCATAGTACATGTATAATACCGTTGTGATAAAGAACACTGGAATTTATTTTCAAATCCAACGCCAGTGCTGAACCCCCTTTTAAAATGCATGTATTTGCGCAGCTGAATGTGTTCTAGAGTATGTGAATTAGGTCAGTTAAAGACTATTAGTATATCCTGTTATAATTAATTCTGATACCAACATGACACTAGTAGGTGCCCTGGGATTGATAACCTATGGGATTAGTTGATGATCAGTTTGAAACCAATTGCTAACCTGTGAAAATCATTAATGCAGGTTAATGCCACTAATGAAAGCCACTGTCTTGGATGGCTTTAAAAGGGGATTGATGAATGCATGGAGGACAAGTCTATTCAACACTATTAGTGTGACAGACTCAGTATTAGCTCAAGGATCGGACAGTATGCCTTCCAATTCCAGTTGCAGGGAGCAATGGTGGGAGAGTGTCAGTGATGCAATGAACTTTAGACAAGCACCAGGAGACAGTGGAGGATATGGGGGTCAGGTGGGCTTTGGTCCATGGGGGTCACAAAGAGCCAGACAGTTAGCAATTGAACAATGGTGAGAGAAGAGCAATTTTGTTTAAAAGCATCCTGTAGGCCACAGTAAGAAATGGATGATCCTTTCCTTATCCATTTTGGGATGTTCTTACATATGAAAATACCTGCAATGAAAATTAAGTAACAGTAAGAGAGAGACATTTAATAATTAGAAGTATTGAAATAATCCAGTACTGGTTCGTTTCCTTTACTATAGGACAGTCTTGGCTGAGCCCAGAGCAAGATTTGGAAAAGGGCGCAAACACACAGGGACACATTATACATGCTTCATTGAAAAACCATGACTAACATGTTTCATTGATTTGAATGGGTTTTGGATTGATTTGACTTGATGCAACTCCATTTGTCTTTGGAAGAGAACTTTTGTGCTCTTCATTGACTACAATATTTCACATTGTTTGCAGCTTAATGCATTCGTTTTAAATTAAAATTATTTCACATACTAAGTATTAGGACTGTATCCACTTCAAAATTATTTGAAAGAAATATTCCATTTTTTAATGAACTCAGAACCTCCCTGCTATTTGTTAACATGCTAGTTTCTTTTCAGGATTCCATACAAGTCACCCAGAAAATGGATTGCTGCTTTAAGGAGTCAATTCATTAAAACAACCCTTAAAGCAACCACTGTTTCTTTTCAAGCTGGTGAAGAAGTCTGAAAAAAGAGAAGCTGCTTTAATGAGTAGCAAAAAAAGTGCTCTGTTCAAACTGACATAAATCCCAAAATGTCTACCAAATAAAATTTAAAGTATACAGAGTACAGGGGAGTCCACTGTGAAGTTAAAAAAAAAAGCTCTGTCCATTTTTATGTGTGTCACACAGGATGCAGAGCTTTAGTAAATATGATACTTCTAACTTTACTAGCAATTTAACAAATCCATAGCTGATCCTTGGTGAGTGTACTAGCAATAGCAATACCACTTAGACTTATATACTGCTTCATAGTGGTTTACAGCCCTCTCTAAGTGGTTTACAGACTCAGCATATTGCCCTCAACAATCTGGGTCCTCATTTTACTGACCTTGGAAGGATGGAAGGCTGAGTCAACCTTGAACTGTTGAGGATTATGTTTAAAAATAATTATAATTAAACTTAAGTACATGCTCTTAGGTGTACAATAAACAAAACAATTATTTGTGTACAATAAACAAAAAGAGAAGGACTCAGGGGTGAAATCCAGCAGGTTCTGACAGGTTCTGGAGAACCAGTAGTGGAAATTTTGAGTAGTTCAGAGAACCGGTAGCGGAAATTTTGAGTAGTTCAGAGAACCGGCAAATACCACCTCTGACTGGCCCCAGAGTGGGGTGGGAATGGGGATTTTGCAGTATCTTTCCCCTGTCATGCCCACCAAGCCACGCCCACCAAGCCCACCAAGCCACGCCCACAGAACCGGTAGTAAAAAAATTTGGATTTCACCACTGGAAGGACTAGAGGTGACATGATAGCAGTCTTAATATTGGAGGACTGACACAGAGAAGAGGGAGGTCAATCTAGTTGTAGCTAAGGGTAGGACAAGAAATAATGAATGGAAACTTATCAAAGAACCCTACAATTAAGGAGAAATTTCCTGACAGAACAATTAATCAGTGGAACAGCTTGCCTCCAGATGTTGTTGAGGTTCAGATGGTATAGTGTCTCCTGCTTGAGCAGAGAGTTGGACTAGAAGACCTCCAAGGTTCCTTCCAACTCTGTTATTCTGTGTGCTAAAGTGATTCCCAGTGACACCAATTCACAAATAATGTATTTACTTGGTAACTTGGCAGAACTTGTATTTCTCAGGATCAGCATTACAAGTAGTTCAAATAGATTCTTTTTGCATACCAGTATTTTAAAAAAAGAAAAATGGAAAGAATGACCAAATCATTTGGTTTCATCAAATTCCATTCATAAGAAAAATGATTCAAATAAATCCACATGTAGGGACAAGGTTAGGTGTTTTTTTGTGTGTGTGGGAACATTGGAAATAATATATCACTTCTCCAGATTGAACAAACATGTTCACCTTTCTGTATATTTGCATACAAAACCTAAATAAATTCTATTTATGTTGAAATGGGTTTGTAAATCTGGTCATTTGGATTTTATTATAAGATATATCTCTTCCATCTTACTTCATTCCTAGAAATACTTTCTATATGTGTCAGTATTGAAGATATCCTAATCGCAATATCTCACTCTGTGTTTTGACTGCAGGAAGGAAGAAAAGTGACATAAATGGGAGAAAATGATTAGCACATTCAGATAACAGAGCAAACTGTAATTTATAATATACCAAGCTGAAGTCAGACTAAACTGAGAGGCGCAAATTTATTCCAATTGTATAAGTCTCCATCTCTAGTTTCTGCTTACTTGTTGCTTAATGGTTTTAGGAGAGATTTTTCATTTGCTCCCTTTGCCCTACTAACTTTTAATGAGGACAGCTGCTGTTTTTCTAATTTAGCAGTAGAGTAATTCATTATTTTAAATGTCAACACAAGAGACAGGAAAGTTCTATAAATAAATTGAGAATCAGCTAGTCTGGAAAGAGTCTGAATAGAAATTTGCAGCAGCCACAGGGCTACTAAAAACTCAAAAATAACCACTGAAAGAAGGAGATAGAATTGGTTAGTAGTATGGGATCAAGTCATGGCTTCAGAGTCCATTATTCTCTACTGATATTAAGAGGAATTTCTGTTAGGTCAAAATTTAGGCTACAAATTATTGTGAACAGCCCAGCCAATGTTAAATGTCCTATTGGTATTTTAAATAGATGTTGCAATGTCCTACTTTAAAGCAAAGGCACTGAAGACTAGATTTTGTTTTGTTTCATTTGGTACTTTCACGTTAATCTTGAGTCCGGGCATTTGGTTAGTCCCTGCAGTTTTCTTGGCAACATTTCCAAAGTGGTTTGCCATTGCCTCCTTCCTATGCCTGAGAGAGAGTAATTGGCCCAAGGTCGCCCAGCTGGCTTTATGGCTAAAGTAGGGCTACTGTAGAACTCATAGATTTATGGTTTAAAACCTGATGTCAGCCTCCCCAGGAAGAAAGACCAGACAGAAAACATAACCAGATGATCTAATTCTACCTTATTTTTATTTATTTATTTATTTATTTATTTATTTGTCAAACATGTACAAGATAGCAGGTATAGGTATAATCATAAACATAATCAAAGTGAATACAGATAGATGAAGACAATAGGACAGTAGGACAGGGACGGTAGGCACGCTGGTGCGCTTATGCACGCCCCTTACAGACCTCTTAGGAATGGGGTGAGGTCGACAGTAGACAGTCTAAGGTTAAAGTTTTTTGGGTTTGGGGAAGAAACCACAGAGTCAGGTAGTGAATTCCAGGTAGGCAGGTAGGACATTGTGGCAGATAATTTTATGAACTACATTTAGATCGGTTCTAAGGCGACGTAGTTCTAAGTTGTCTAAGCCCAAAATTTCAAGTCTTGTGGAATAAGGTATTCTGTTGCAAGTGGAGGAGTGGAGGACTCTTCTCGTGAAATATTTTTGGACTCTCTCAATTGTATTAATATCCGATATGCAGTGCGGGTTCCAGACAGGTGAGCTGTATTCGAGAATTGGTCTAGCAAACGTTTTGTATGCTCTAGTTAGCAGTGTAATGTTGCCAGAGAAGAAGCTATGCAGGATTAAGTTGACTACTCTTAGTGTAAAGCTACATTAATAGAATCTTGCAAATCTGAAAATACAAATCACCCATTGTCTCTTTTTAACAATCTGACAAGTTGTGCTTATTATTCAGCTGCTTATCTGATTGTTCCCTTGACAGTGACTCTTGCCCCCCACCATCTCCAGAGGTCATTCCCACATACCATTACACTTGATAGTGCTACACCAAACTGACTCTAGATTAAGAAGTGAAAAACATCCAAGCAGAAGTCATTGGCAAAACATTTCCATATCATTTTATTTTATTTTGTATTTATTAGATTTGTATCCCACCTTTATTTTACAACTCAAGGCAGTGTACATAATGCTACACTTCATATGTTTACATCTACCATGGGTAATCTTTTTCCAAAGAGTTCTGGGTCAATAGTATCAAAAACCACTGAGAGATCCAGAAAAATGTCCAGGTAAAAATTCAGTTGTGCCAATGTGACCAGGGCAGTTTTAGGTCCAAAATCAGGCCTAAATCCTTATTGAAATGGAACTGAAAATTTACTTCATCCAAAGGTGTTTGAATTTGATCAACCTTCTCTTATTCAAGCACCTTGCCAAGAAGGAAACGGTGTCTACAGGTCTATAATAATCAAATCTTCTTTGTCCAGTTAGGACTTTTTTTTCTTCAGAAGTATCTTATTATGACCTCCTTTAATAAGGTAAGGTAAGGAGAAATTCATAACCAGGACTATCTTTGGATATGACAGCACACAATCTCACTGAGTCAAATGCTCCTGTTTGAGGAATATGGAGTTCCCATGCCTATCCTCCAAACTTACTGCTTCTTGCACTCTGAGAGTACTACAAAGATTTCATTATATCAGTGGCCCTTTCTGTTTTGACCAGGAAGATAGTAGTGAGTATAGACTGAACATTATAAAACTCATATGTAAGAGGCACTTTTAGTGCTGCCAAACAAAGCCACAAAGCAGAATGGCCTTTGCCCTACTACAACCTATATTACTACTATAACAAAAGTGCTGTATTGTAACTCAAAAGTGCTGTAGTATATTGGCAATGGTAGTTTTATCAGATTTTCTGAAGTAAATAATTCTCCCTATAAAGCATATATGCATTTACCAAACAGATGACACTGAAATTCAGGCTTCTTGAATTATGGGGAGGTGGTAAAATTTCACAAGGACATTTTTACAACTAACACTACTATATGTGTTCTGGTTTGTTCCTGCAAGCAACTTTAGCTTTTCTATATTTGTTGTAAATGATAAGTATGGATGATTTGAACCTTCAAATTCTGGTGATTCTCAGCTGTATTCTAGGGGAATACTGGCATGTCTGACATTGTGACTTCAGAAGTTTACAAAATGAATGCTGACCCTGGTCATTTGAAAATGATCCAGATCCATTGGCTGATTTCTCTGTTTAATCCCCAAAGTTTGTTCCCCAGAATTCCCTGACAGTTATCTTCCCTCTTTGTGATTAAATCGTTCCAATCCTTGACATGTCAATTCAGAAGAAAATCTCACTGAATTCAGTTTCATTTGCTGTTCTCCCAAATAAACAGGCTGCCAAGATTACATCCATCTGGCATGAATCTTATCCTCAACGAAGCAGTAAAGAAATTTAACATTTTCAGGTTACTAAAATTAATAACATGACTGTTATTACATAATTTATTATTATTTATATAATAAATAACTGTTATTTAGAAGTAAATCTTGCTAAATTCCAAGCAGCCTGCTATCACATAAATATGCACATGTAGTTCAGTAGAATTCAAAGAGTTTCTTAAGCAACTTCTAGAGAATTATATTGTTAAAAGACCATAGAATCAAGCAGCTTCCAGTCCTCTCTCCCTGTCAGATCTTTAGAACAGAAACACCTAAATGTTAGACTTCAAATAACTTTATTGTCACTTTAAATGTACACTAATCGGCATACATTAAAAATGAAATTTCGTTGCATACAGCTCTCAAAGGGTCACCACCTCCAATATACACTACATAGAGAGAGAGAAAGAGAGAGAGAGAAATAAATAGATAGATAGATAGATAGATAGATAGATAGATAGATAGATAGATAGATAGATAGATAGATAGATAGATAGATAGATAGATAGATAGATAGATAGATAGATAGATAGATAGATAGATAAAGCATATACCCACATACCCACATATATTATATGACATGGAGAAACAACACAGTTTAGTTTGGATGCATACATGTACATGGCGAGAGAAACGAATCTTGTGAGTTTACCAGACGGATAGCATAGGGAACAAAGCTGTTACAGAATCTGGTAGTCCTGCTAGAAATACTTCGAAACCTCCTCCCAGAGGGGAGCAACAGAAACAAAGTGGGTGTGTGGGGTCTCTAACAATGCTTTGAGCTCTAAGCACATAGCGCTTATAAGCAGTATCCTGAATTACAGGAAGGGAGCGTCCTATAATCTTCTCGGCTGTCCTTACCACTCTCTGTATTGACTTTCTATCTGTGGCATTGCTGCTACCAAACCAAACAGTGATGTCGTTTGTTAAAACGCTCTCAATTGTGCCTCTGTAAAAAGTGGCCAGGACAGAAGGAGAAAGATGTGCTCTCCTCATCCAATGCAAGAAATGCAGACGTTGGTTTGCACACTTCACTAAGGATGATGTGTGAAGAGACCAGATTGTTAGCTCTCTGCACCCCCAGATACTTAATACTGTTGACCACCTCTATAGCTGCACCCTTGATACTGAGTGGAGTTTGACTGTGCTGCTCTTTCTAAAATCTACAATGAGACTACAAGTTTATAGGCTGAAGGCCACCCTCAACTTTTTAAAGGCATTCTGGAGAACCTGTTTAACCATTATATTGCATTTTACTCTATTACAATAAAATGTAATTAATATGATGACCATCCTGTCATGTACTGAATGCTTATGGTTATTTTTTGTTTGTCACAGCAATTTTTTTTGGAAATTGATGGGGGCTGCATCCAAGGATTTGGGGGCTATGTGGTGTCATAGAGCCTCAGGTTTGATGTCTCTGTTGTACAACTTTCCATCATTATTCTTTTACCTATTCTGGACCTTCTACACCCAGTTAATTCCCACATATCACCTGCAGTGACAGATAAACTCTCAAACTGCTGGTGTAAAAGTGAAAAGCAGAAGAGTTTCCACTTGGGTGAGAAGGCGAGCACCTGAGAAACTGAAGCTGTATCAAAATGACATTTCAGGGGCCATTAAGAGATAAACAGCCAAGTTGCCTCGGGGTCACATCCTTCTTCAAGACAAAAGAAAAATGTATTCAGAAAGGAAAGGCAAAATGTCACATCAACCACAACAGGCATAAGAGGTGCTGATAGCCTTTATACAAATGCCTCTGTACAAATCTATAACGTATAAACTGTATCTCAAAAAGAATATCGCAAAGTCGGAAAAGATGGAGAAAAGACTACTTTCTCCACATTTGAACTTTTTTAGATAACAATGGGGAGGAATAATAATGAGGGTGGAATACAGGCCTTCAAAATAATGGTTGCTTTGTTGGGGGGAATGTACAAAGAGAGACTTTGTTGTCACACACCTAATCTGACATACAAGTATTCAGTGAAGACAAATGTTGGGAGATTCAGGACAAAAACAATGGAAGTACAGTATATACTCGGACAGAAATGAATTAAATTATGGAGTTCTTCACTGTGGTTTAGATGATTTAAAAGTGAATTCATGAAAGGAGATGAATAAATGGGATGTTACTCAGCACAATCGTATCTACATGTAGCATCAGAGACACTACATTTATGAATGCAAATTGCCAAAGAGCAGCAACAGAGTGCAGCATTGTCTGTTTTGGGACTTCTGTCTACTGGACTCTTGTCCTTCTGGACTTCACAAGAAGCTTCTACTTGAACATTCTGGGAAACAGATACTGAGCTGGTTGAATCCCGCAGGAGGAGGAGGAGGAGGAGGAAGAGGAGGAGGAGGAGATTTAAAAGATGCTGGTATAAAAAATGAGGCATACATGATACAGTCTATTTTACATTATCTCTTTCCTATCCTATATATATTTCAGAACCAGTCCCAATGAAGAATGCCTTCACTGCATATGCCTTACTTACTATTATAACCTAAGAAATATCAATTTTGAAATGGTGTTAGATAGGCGCGGGAATAACAGCCAAGACGAAGACCCGTTCAGCACTTTATTAACGGCTAGCACTAACTACAGCAGACTGGCGGCTGGCGGCAGGGAAGCCGCCTTTATGGAGTTCCCCGCAGTCAGCTTGGCCAGTGACAACGCTTCAAACTCCCCACCACTGATTTAACCCAATCAGCAGCGGGTATGCAAATACCTGCTCGTTAAGTCGGTACACAACACCCCTCCCCTCTTAGTTCAGCAATTGTCCAATCCAGTATTAGTGTGGGTGACGTAGTCGCGCAAGTAGGCGGGCCGCCGTAAGGTCCTACTGGGCCTGCGCAATTCATTCTCTCTGGAGTCTTTGCTCGGCGTGGACATGGCTTGTGTTGCTCCGTCCTCGCCCTGTGGAAAAATCTGGAACTGGCCTCCAGGCGCGGCGGCTGAAGCT
>QLTV01000597.1:2743669-2774660 GCA_003457575.1 Thermophis baileyi | reverse complement strand
GCAGTATGTGAGGAAAAGAGCTCTCTTCCTGTTGTCCGGCAAGTCTTGAAAATTGTTCGCTTCGAAAAACATGCGAAATCTGGACATATATGGGCGCCATTCTTCTGTTTGCGGATTGAAGAAGGCTGGTGCTGGAGAGTGCTGTTGTGCCATCCTGTTGTTTGGCCGGTGCAGGTCGGAACTTGCTAAGATGGCCGATGGGTGCCACGAGGTGCCTTTGTTCAGTCGTCTTCTCCCACTGCCTTCGTCGCCAGTGTTAGATAGGCGCGGGAATAACAGCCAAGACGAAGACCCGTTCAGCACTTTATTAACGGCTAGCACTAACTACAGCAGACTGGCGGCTGGCGGCAGGGAAGCCGCCTTTATGGAGTTCCCCGCAGCCAGCTTGGCCAGTGACAACGCTTCAAACTCCCCGCCACTGATTTAACCCAATCAGCGGCGGGTATGCAAATACCTGCTCGTTAAGTCGGTACACAACAGTTGGCTTTATTAAGTCTTTGCAAACTATGACTGTGCTGTTAGTCTGTTTGTTGTCTTTTAGCATGTCTGCCGATATAGTGGGATGAATGAAGATCCATTGGTTAACAGATGCCTGAATAACATTACCAGCCATGTCTAGAGAATGAAAAACCAGGAATTTGCTTTGCATTAGTGCTGGCCAGAGTCATATCATTAATTTCAGTTTCATGGTTGTTCTAGCAATCATCATAGTAGAAACATGGGATATGACTGCTTCATGACGCTGCTTCAAAGTACTGTGTCTGCTGCCATAGGGTTGTACTGTATGTGAAAGAGGATCACATGCAAAAGAAATGAGCAATCTTAGCACATGTCACTCTTTAAGAATGTTTTATACCTGTATATCTAGACATTGGTTCGCCATAAAACTTCATCTGATTACTGAAACTTGGGTTTAATGAATAGTTACAATGAAGTACATGGAAAGATGATGGCAATACCCTCTTTCATCACAACAAGGAATTTTAAATAAAATAGGGAGATTTAAGTTTGGAAATTGCAAGGTTGGAAAGTGTACAATTCTATGACTCTATGATTAATGATTTTCTACTTAAACTGAATTACAACATGAACCTTGATAACTCCCCCTCCCCCTCCCCCCATATTCAATATGCCATTCTGGCTGCCTTCAGTAGCTATTTCATAACATGGCTAGCTTAGTAGCATAAATGTGAAGGCCTTATGCTAATACTAGGATTTGCTTACAAATATCCAGTGTATAGAATAGCAATAGCACTTAGACTTATATGCCACTTCACAGTGCTTTACAGCCCTCTCTAAGCAGTTTACAGAGTCAGCATATGGCCCCCCACAATCTGGGTCCTCATTTAACCAACCTCGGAAGGATGGAAGGCTGAGTCAACCTTGAGCTGGTGAGATTCGAACTGCCAAAGTTCTGGGCAGCCAGCAGTCAGCAGAAGTAGCCTGCAGTAACGCATTCTAACCACTGCACCACCACAGCTCTTAAATAAATTGGGTAAAGCAGCTAAATTCATAGACCACACTAAACCATACAAGTACTGTATATGTTTCACCTTAACTTAGTGTGTGGTGTGAACCCAGATATTACATCTTGCAAAACAATTTATATCTTAACTACAACCCAACTTATTGCAGCTTTTTCAACAAATCATGATTAATCAAGCCATGACTAAATGCAATCCACCAATACAGTAATATTTAATTTAAGGTACTGGTATTAGTCAGGCGTAGCATTGTCTCCTATCTACTTCTCTGCCTTGTTTAATATGTTATATTTAGGTGGAATCAATTCAAAACTCATGTGGATAATTGAGAAAATGATTGTCCTTCTAGTGAATTTGTACTTCCCCCAATGCTACCAAATATGAAAAAGCATAGCATTGCTATACTTTTAATAGTTAAAGAAAAGACAAATTCTCTATATGGAAGTTTGGATAAAAAAATTGCCTTTGATTTTCTCGTTTTGTACAATTGTTAAAAGAGGCAAAATATCTTCTGCCTTTTATATCTGACCACCATACTTTCCTTTGCCATTAATTCTTTCATTTTCCCTGGGCACCAAAAAGAGACAAAGAAACCAGAGGGAAGAGAAAGAAAATAATGAAGTAGCCACATTCTCTGACTGTGGAGAAATGCTGATAAATATCTTCAATTCAACAGTGCCTACAATTTAGATGTAATCAGGTTTCCACTAGACTAATTCAACTGATGAATAATACTTTGAATGGAATATAGTGGCTTGAATTGAATCAACAACAAAGGGATCCTTGGCATGAGGAATCACAGCTTAGGTTTTTCATTCTTCGATGGGTGGCCAAAGCCGCAAAAGGTGACTTCGGTGAAAGTACATTTTTTAGTGTGAAAGATCCTGAGTTTCTGGTATAGAAACATTCTGGTCTATTTTAAACATCAATTAATAAAGTAATTGTCTTAACTCCTTCACTTAATAATTAGAGGGAAAGTCTACTGCAATATTGTAAAGAGATTATTATCTCATAATATGTTTGATTATTATCTGAATTTATTACTTGTGTTGAAAGCAATAGCTATCACAGCTGAAGTCCTGGTTAATTAAAAAATAAAGTTGGTTTGGGGGAAACTGATTCTGTTTGAAAACTGGCTGACTGTAGATACTTGTTTCCCTATGTTTAAAAAAGTCTCATTTCTTCTGTAAAATGAAAAAAGTATTGTTCTCCTTCAAAAACCTGTCATGAGAATCAGGGTCCTCATCCAGAACCCACCCAGGGGTGGGTTCTGGATGGGTTCTGGATCCTTTTGCTGCCAGTTCGCTCAGGGTCGCACCGTGTGCACGCGCAGCAATCAAAAAATGCACAGCGCATGCGCAGAAGCAAAATCCAAGATGGTGGGCGTGCATGCGCAGCAATTAAAAAATAGCTTCTGCGCACGTGCAGAAGCAAAAATTAGCTTCTGCGCAGGCGAAGAAGCAAAATCCAAGATGGTGGCGCCCATGGAGACACCGACAGAACCAGCTCCATGATGTCATCACCGAGCTACTAACGGTTAGAACCGGTAGGAACCCACCTCTGATGAGAATGATGCAGAACAGAAGAAACCATCAAATTAATTCTACAAGTACATAATATCCACAATAATAAATAATTAAACCAAATATATTACATAAATTAAATACAGTATACATGTTTACTTGACTCCTTCAAGACTTGCGATCTGCAAAGATTCAACTATAAAAACCAAACCACCTACGATACTTCAAAAAACAAAAATTGATAATTGATTAATCCACACCATCAAACAAAATTCTCATTTGTCTATGGTCAAGGATGCAGAACAACAAGGCCCTCCCAATTCACCTGGACAACGCACAGCCCATCACAAGACTGAAATCTTGTGGAAAACAGGTATTCATTTAACACCTATCCTATTTAACCCCGAAAATGTCTGGAGAGAAGAATGATCCAAGGTAGCTTCTTGTGGCTTGACCCTCTATCAAGCCACCTGGTTTTGAACAGAATCTGGTGTGATACTGGAAGAAGTGCCTCTGCCCTGTATCAGTGGGGATGGAAAGATTTCCTGCATTGCGATTATGCTACTGATATGCAACCAATTAAATATATTGTGCAAGATTGCCCACGACATGTGTTCTCTGGTTCCCTAGAACAGGGGTCTCCAACCTTGGCAACTTTAAGCCTGGCGGACTTCAACTCCCAGAATTCCCCAGCCAGCAAATTCTGGGAGTTGAAGTCCTCCAGGCTTAAAGTTGCCAAGGTTGGAGACCCCTGCCCTAGAAGATCTGCACAAGTTGGGGGGGCCTCAATTGTGCCATTAAAAAAACAGACTGAAAAAGCAGAATTGTAGCGCAGGGATGAAATGAGGAGTCCCTGGTCCTCTCTGAGCTTGGCTGTTTTCTTGCAGACACTTGATTACTCAAACTGTTGAGTAATGCGATGATGTTGAGATTGTGATGCTGATATGCACACTATTAAACATATTGTGCAAGATTGTGTTCCCTGGTTGCTTAGAAGATCTGCCCGAAGCAATGTCAGAGGTGATCACCTGGATAGCTGAATTGGACATCCAGTTGTGAGGCCACTGCTATACCCCTGTAGGGGTTTTGTATATAAGTACGTGGATTGTGTGAATATGTTTACTTCTCTTCTGTCGCGTTCTCATCATAGGCTTAATAATAATAACCATCAAACATTTTGCCTGATAAAATGTGGAGTCACTACTATGCTCAGTCTTATTATATAAATTGTAATCTTAAATCATACACTGTTCAATTGATACTAACCTAGCATTTTTTATCAGTTACACATATCTGCTGTGATACAAAATATAGTCCATAGCCTCCATGCTAACAGGGTATCATTATTCTTCCTTTACATATATATCCACATAATTCGAGGGTTATATCACAGATCATATCTATACAAAAATAAATAAATAACTGGCATCCCCTTTATGTTCTAAATATGGCACATAATTCATAGTAATAAAGGAAATACAACTCAACTTCTATAGACCGGCTGGCTCACATGAAATGTTGTGCTATGATTGGGCTTATGTGGTACCTAAATTATAATTATGGATGTGTTTAAGGCACAGAGCTTTCACTCTCTGGTTGTAGCTGCTGAACCTCCTTTAATGGATTCTACTTCCTTACCTGAACAAGAAAAGATGATATATTCCAAAGAAAGATGGTTAACAATTTGGGTTATAGGCTTTGAGTCAGTTAATAAAAAAGGGAAGGGAGTGAAAATGGAACAGGATTAATTCTGGTTTAAATAAAGGTTTTGCTAACCATTAATTCTAGCTAATGAATTAACTAGACAGGATAGTAGAAGTAACCCAACTGAGTGTGGATGAATTTGGATTGTGGTTTTATGTTTGTAAAATGTTATGAGAGCATACCAAAGCAATGTTTTTGGCAAATTTAACTGAACTGATGGCCAATCTTTTAAGCTTCAAGGTTCATAGTAAGATGTTGTGATTAGCAATTATTTTCTATCTGAGACTGTGGATTAAAATTAAAAGGGAAGCAGAGGGAAGTTTAATTCGAAGAAGAGGGATACCTTAAATAAAATTACCTCTTCCAAAAGCCACCCTAAATCATTTTGGATGGAAAAGAGTTATGTATGTCATGTAGCTAAGTTGTAGTGGTTGATATGACCCTGAGCATACAGGGATCACCCACTCTAGTTCACCCATTGGAGAATGAGCTCAGAGGCCAGCCAGATGTGTCACTATGTTAATCGTGATATATCATGTATAGCAATAGCAGTTAGACTTATATACCACTTCATAGTGCTTTACAGCCCTCTCTAAGCGGTTCACAGAGTCAGCATATTGCCCCCAACAATCTGGGTCCTCATTTTACCCACCTCGGAAGGACGGAAGGCTGAGTCAACCTTGAGCCGGTGAGATTTGAACCGCCGAACTGCAGCTAGCAGTCAGCTTGAAGTAGCCTGCAGTGCTGCACTCTAACCACTGCGCCACCTCGGCTCGTATGGTGTACATACAATGTAGAAGTGATGCTTAGCATGATGTGTCAGCCATAAGATGTCCTAAAATTACAGAAGTTCTCACTACCAGCCCAATTAGCAGAAAGCTAAAAGTGTATTCTTCTATGCAGCCATTTTCACGGGGCTGAGAAATAGTTGCAGTTATTTAAGACAGGGATCTCCAACCTTGGCAAATTTAAAATTTGTGGACTTCAACTCCCAGAATTCCTCAGCCAGCATGGTTGGAGACCTCTGATTTAAGAAGAGTGACTGAAGAAATATTGTAACACTACACTTTCCTTGCTCCTAGAATATAAGAATGGAGGAAAAAAATAGGCCAGGGATCTGAAGTAATGATCTTCAATTGACTTTTTAAAAGCTTACTAAAAATCAATGAAATTGTTTTCTTTTTTCCTCCACAGCAGAGAACTGCAGATAAACTTATTTGACGCATCTATCAGAGAGGAAATTGGAATAAAATCCTGCAATTAATATGGAAGTTGGATTATAACTTGTGAATGATGGTTGCCTAAAAATATAGGGAGAATAATTGTCAAGATAATTTTGGCAAAGTCAGGCTGGCACCTGCTGAATTGGGATTGGTGCCAGTATCAGTTCATTGGATATATCATGGTGGATATTAGTCTTGCTCCATTTCTATTGAAGCAGCATTCATATAATCTGGTCATTTCAAGCAAGGACATTTCTGTAAATGCAAACATAAATACAAACAAAGATACCTCCTTGGTAAAGTGGGAATCCCACAAGAATGCTCATTTTCTATACTCCTGCTCCTCCGGCAAAAGTGTGTGGGGGGTTTGTGCGAGTATCAAGCTGAGCAGCTATACATATTTTTATAAATAAGGAAATTGCATTCTTTCTAGTTTTTAATTTCCCCACTGTAACCTTTGCTACTTTTAAAAACTGCATCACAGTTAGAACGTGGATAAATCCTGCTTTTTTTCAGAACAATTTGTAAAAGCTGGTCTCCACCAGTAATCAGGCCCCAGATCAACATAGATTAACTCCAAGGTTAATCAGCAATCAAGTAAGCAATACCCCAATCAAGAAACTGCCAAAGAGCCATTAGGAAACAGCCCAACCAAAGAATCTCTAAAACCTCCCCCATCCACATAGACAAACAAGTCACCAGAATATAAACTGACAGCAAACAACACTCCTTACTAGCACTGATGATGTTACCTAGTTAGGGTAATGAAAGTCTGCAAGAAAGAAAGAAAGCCCAGAGAGCACCAAGGACCCCTCAAAACTTATTATATTTTTCAAAGCTGTTTCTTCTTAGATTCCTGTATATCGTATAGCCCTTGCCGCCAAAGCATGGACAATGGAAATGGAAAAGGTCATTACTTGAACCTAAAGTGGGACATACAATTCAAATAAGGCACCCCAACGATCATCACAATCTGTATCCTACACTTGTGATCATAATCTCCAGGGATGATGTCCGGTTCCCATGTTCTCATATATTTCTAACAACACAATAGAGGCATTTGATGCTTTGGGTGGGCACATTCCAGCTTACATCTTACTGTGGCAGAAACATGTCCTAGCAATAACTTTTTATTTCCTTCATCTTGTTCCCATACGACTGATGTGACTGGCTTATGTTATCCTTAGCGGTTCCAGGATCAACCGAGTGTTTTTCCTCTAAAGTGGGGGGCTCAATACTGTGAAATATTTGTTATCGTGTATACTCACGGATCAGCTGAGAATTTAAGGTGCCAAAAATACACCCCCAAAATCATGTTCGGCTTATCCACAGATGAGCTTGTTCATGAGTGTATAGCGTAATACTTTCTGAAAATACCCTTATTTTTTCATATATATTCATGAAGAAGTGCATCTACAGATAAGCAGACCTTTGAATGTTTAATCAAAATACCATGAAAAATGTGGTTTGGCTTATTTATGGGTAGTGCATTTTGATTAAAAATTCAAGGGCTCGCCTATCCATGAGTGGGCTTACGTATGAGTATATCTGGGATACCACACCACGTATTATATTGGAGGTGACTTCAGGTGATTAGTAGAGCAACATTCTTGGCCATTTAATTAATATAGAGAAGCCCCTTCCCTCCAATCTCTGGTCTATCTGACACAATTTTGTTGTTTTGTACATAAAAAGCTGGACATCAGACACTTTGCTTCTATCTTCTGGAGTGTGAAAGAGCAATGTAGCTGTGTTTAGCACCAGGGTTCCCTGCACAGTTCTTTGACAGCCCTGCTCCAACTGCAGGCACACCCAGAGAGCATGCCTATATAACCCAGTGTGATAAGTGGATGTTTCAATTGGCAACCGAAACAAATTACAGAGTGAACTACCAAAATTGTGCAATCATGCTGGATGGAAGCTCAGTATTTTTAAGGCTTTAGTGGCATTTAGTGGCATCTGTGTAGCTTGGCCCAAGGCTGACCGCCATCTCCTCTCCCTGCATTGCCTCCTGAAGAGAATGTGAAGGACGTTAAAATTTGTTGCTGATACAAAGAAAGGAAAGAATTGTGAGAAATCCTAAGTTAAAATGCTGTTTATGACTCAGCACTTTATTCAACATGGGTTATGACATAATAGGGTCTGAGAAGAGAAGCTTAAAAGTAAACCTTGAGTTGCCTGACAGAGCCCTGAAGCAAAGCTGCCCCATCTCCCCTGCAATACAATGATTGGCATTTGCTTCTGCTGGCTGGTGATATGCTGAAGAGATAGGGTAGCAAAGCTGAAATCAATTTGCATAATTAGGACCACACTGGCAAAAAAAAAGAGAGGAAAAATAGATGCAGGGTAGAAGCTGACTGTGAGACAGCACAATAGCCCACAAACCCACAGCCACACTCCACTAGGAATTATCCAAAACCAAAGACAAGATACAGAAGGATGAAAGAAATAATGTAATTTACAAAATCAACTGTGTAACAATTGCAACCAATTCTATGTGGGACAAACATCACGTCAATTGAAAACCACGAACACCAGCTGGCAGTCGATCACCATGATCCCAAATCCCTAATCTCTACCCACACTGACACCGAACAGCACCAATTCGATTGGAGCAATATAAGAATCATTGGCTACACCACCACCTGCCACGCATGTGAGTTTATCAAAGCCTACCATCCCACAAACAATTTCATCAATAGACACATCGACCTACAACCAGCCTACGAACCCCTGAGAATTCAAATCAACCACACAACCAACCAGCAACAGCGCCAACCTTCAACCAACCCAGGCAGCCCCCCCTTGAACCAGCACTTCACCTCCCAATGACCCTCACCTGATGTGACCTCCCCATCACAGACTCATCACAAGACCCTCACCTGACATGACCCTCCCATCACAAGATCTACTGAAGCCCTTATAAGCAGAAGAACACCAACACTGACTTTCCCTAAATTCAGCTGAAGATGTTACCTAGCCTGGTAACAAAACATTTGGAAACCAACCCACAAATTCGGAGAACGAACCTTCACCCTCACAACACATTTCCTACCAGAAGTGCTGACTCAAGAAGCAGGAGATAGTTCTTGATCCCAGGAATGGGGAAAGAGCCAATCTTTGGCCATATCAAGTAGAAAATGCTTGGGACAAAAATTAGGAGGATGACAAAAATCTTTATTTTTGGCACCAGTTGCCTAGAATTTTTAAAGCGCTAATGAGACATTACAAGTTCTGCAGATAAAGAAATAATTTCCCTATTTATTATTGCAGAAGAACATCTGGTCCAGATGCTCAACCAAGTCTAACAAGGGCCACCAATTCCCAAGCAATTGTCATTAAGAGTCATAATGTGCAATAAGAGATCTGATGACCATTCAGTCCCTATTGAATTTGTTGAATAAGGGACGTGCAAGTAGCATAATTTTCCAACAGGAGTCACAACTTGAAATATAACAAAATATTCAATACTTATCATTTACCACTAATTCTTCCACAATGCTTCAGCAAAGCGTTCCTTTTTTCATACCGCAAATAGCTTATTTACTGGAAGTTTAATAAGATACGGAAAAGTTATTTTTATTCACTAATTATCACCCATATGCTTGAATACTATATGCACATTGCACATATTTTTTTCTGTGCCCAGCAATCTTCAGAGGAGACCCTTTCCTTCTCAGCAGGACCCTATGGAATAGGATCTACAAAGAAGAGCATATTCTTTGTACTAGTGTCCCAGCTAGCTTTAGAATATCACCCTAAATAAGATAATTTTGGCTTGTTCTCGAAACAGATGCAACTGCTTTAATGAGCTGCTGGCAGATGGCACATTCATGTTCCCATGTGTTCTAAAGCACCTCTTCAGAATTTAATCCCAAGCACCGCACAGTCCTAATGAAAAGGGATGAAACCCTTCACATATCATTTTTTAAAAAGCTAATCCTTTTAATGTTTCCTCTTTCATAGTATTGCTTTCTCTCCTTGGCTCATCAAAGTCCATAAATATAAGCGGCACAATTGCCATGATATCCAAACCATGTCTTAATTGGATCCATGGAGCCAGTTTGTTTGTGTGGTTGAAATTAGCCAAATTCCTTCGAGGTGCTGATTCAAATTTGTTGCAGTCATCTAATGCCAAGGAATCCTCAGCTATACAATGGGATGTACAATTTGTTCTGGCAGCTGAAAATAAAATTTGACTGCTGTGGTTTACAACATACATTCATTCAAGTTTATTTGGCACTTGTGATTACGAACACAGATCTTTCTATGTCCTGACAGTCATCAGATATTTTTAATAACCACGGCTAAGGCTGTGAGAAAAGTGTCTTTGTTACGTTTCTACAAAAATGTAATCTGCCTCTTGCAAGGAAAATGTGTTATATAGTAAGAGTGATTTTATAGCTAATGCATATCCCGCATGGACCAGTTTTCCGCCTTTAAGAATTGTATATAATTTTCTGTTCATACTGAAAATGACCCCTTGATAATAAAAGCAGATTTTTAAAATAAATAAATAAAAGAGTTACAGCAGTATTTTAATAGAATAGAATAGAATTCTTTATTGGCCAAGTGTAAGTGGACACACAAGGAATTTGTCTTAGGTGTATATGCTCTCAGTGTACATAAGGAGAATATTGGACATACTGAATTAATTATCTCCAGACACCCCTGTCAGCTTGTACTGTACATGTTGTTAGGAAGTAAGATGAAGGTCACTACAGTGGAAAAAGGTATTTTTAAAATATATTTCCCCTCCCCCTTCATTGATCTCACTGAGAGAAATGTGTGGTGATGTTCTCCATATTAAAATCTGGTCCACCAGATGAGGTATGAAATGATATCTACTCCCATCAAAACTCTAGATAAAGTGGCATCAATTCTTTCTTTTGTCTTAAACTGTTTAAACCTGAGTAAAATAAAATTGTATATTAAATGAAAGTGCCATACATGCATATACATTTGTTCATTCATATGAAATGTTATGTTACCGTGCATGCAATGATCTTCAACCTAGTGCCTTGCATATATGTTGGATTATAACTCGAGTAATCATTATTGTGTAGGCTAAGAATTTGTGGAACTGTTATGCAAGCAATGTGCAGAACATATAGATTTCATCATAATACAGGTAGTCCTCGACTTACGATCACAATTTCTGTTGTTAAGTGAGACACTTGTTAAGTGAACTTTTCCCCATTTTATGACCTTTCTTGCCACCGTTGTCCAGTGAATCACTGCAGTTGATAAGTTAGTAACCTGTTTGTTAAGTGAATCTGGCTTCCCCATTGACTTTGCTTGTCAGAAAGTTGCAGATCTTGGGAGACATTAATGGTCATAAATGTGAGTCTATTCCCAAGCATCTGAATTTTGATCACATGGTCATGGGGATGCTGGAAATGTCGTAATGGTAAGAAAAGGGTAATAAGTCACTTTTTTCAGTGCCGTTGTAACTTTGAACTTACACTAAGTGAACTGTTGTAAGTCAAGGACCACCTGTAGGTGATAATTACATAGGTGAAAGATCATTTCCTAGGTGATCTTTCTCTCCAAGGAATTTTCCAAATCGTCCCGTTTGTTTTTTGAGGAGCTCCTTTCCCTTTACCAAGACTTCTTAAAGTAGCTTACAGGATGGCAAATCTGCACATCCTAACTTCAGCCATCTACTAGAGGATCGAGGCTGCTATGAATTTCATCCTCCCTCTATTTTCGGGAGAACCTAAAGAAGAGACCAACCTATTGCCTGACATCTAGCAGATGAGGTGGCTGCAAGGAGTTTGCTTTGTTCTTTCTTTGCTTGTCTTTTAGGGGTAAGGAAACTCCCAAAGGACTACCAGGAGGGCCAAGTTTTATCCACTTGCTATAGACAGCCCTATGTGCTCCAGTTTCAACCCCCCTCAAAATGTCAAATATCAGTAGTGCAATCTTTTTACACCCGGAGTAAAGATGAAAATAATGGCCCATCCGTAATCTGCTACAAAGAAGATCACAAATAATTATTTGGGAGGGGGAGATTAAGGCCTTTTTTTGTTTTGGAGCTAAGAATGTTAATAGGAGCGGGGGGGGCCACTGGAATGCAGGATGTTTCTAGTCCCATTCTTAAACCTCCCCCAAATCTTTAAAAAAAAAAAAAAGATTTGTCAGGCTTACGAGACTTGAATAGGAGTTGTTTTGCTTCCCAAGTCTCTCATTCTTACTCACATTCTTAAAACTCTGAGAAAATGGGAAAATGAACTGAAAAAATTGCAGCCTCCTTCCTCCTTTCAATAGATATCAATTCATCACTATAGTTTCCTATGGCCTCCAACTCCTTACCATTCTGGCCTCATTCTAACTAGCCCTACCAATTGCCCCATCCATCTACTAAAGAATTAAATATGAGCTCCAGACAGAAATCATTCTAGCCAGATAAAGACCAACAATTTCTCTCCTTTCTTATCTTGAAGAATTCATCTCATGGCAACCAGGGTGTGATCTGTCCATGACAGGGTAGCTACAGAAAGCTCCTTCCATCTCAAATCATGTTGCCACCTGACAGGAAAACCAGCTCAGGTTTCTGACTGCTCTTCCTGTTAGGCTCTGGATGACCTGGGATAGATCCATGGCTATCATGGTGGCCATGAACTCTTAAGGATCTCAGACTTGTACCCAGATTGAAATCTCCCCAGGATCATAAGTCTGGAGAAATTCACTGCCAACTCTGAAACAGAGATAAGTTTCTAAGGCAGGAGGATTACTATGCAGCAAGGAGACTGGTACAGTAGCAACAATTCCCACAATACTCTAAAACCCAACTTAAGGAACAGGGTCTCACATCCAGCAACTCCTGAAAGCAATAGCAACAGCAATAGCCTTTAGACTTATATACTGCTTTGTAGTGCTTTATAGCACTCTCTAAGCAGTTTACAGAGTCAGCATATTGCCCCAACAATCTGGATCCTCATTTTACCAACCTTGGAAGAACAGAAGGCTGAGTCAACCTTGAGCCGGCCAGGATTGAACTGCTGGCAGTGGACAGAGTCAGCCTGCAATACCGCATTCTAACCACTGTGCCACTATGGCTCCCTAAGAGCTTTAAGAGACTCCCAGATAATAATCACTGCACCCGCACCCCAGCCCCGGCATCTCAACTGATGCCACACCCGAAGCCCAGAATTTAAGATGCATAACAGAGAAAGATAACTAGGAAAAGATGAAAACACACACGCACGCACACGCACGCACACATATATATATATACACAATGACAGACACAAATACACACATAGATAAATAGCCTTTTCTCCAATCAAATGCAAAATGCAGATAGATAGGAGAAATGGGGAGAGCTGATCAACAATCAGTTATGTCTTATTGTATTGCAGTACTCATCATCAACTTTCAATGATGTCATGCTGGAAACAAGTTTTGTACTTAATCTCAGAATTAATCTCTCACATTTGTTTTGTTTAAATCCAGTATCTATTTTACAGAAACGTGTGAATTGTTTTGACGTCAATGTATTTTGTTTTATAATCACAACATATATAGATATTATTGGAGGAAAGTTAATTTTTATTTGCAGAGATCTGTGTGGCCTGTCGAATGAGATATTGAGAGACCCAATAGGGGTGATCAGGAATATTATATGTAAGCAGAACAATTGTCTTTAAAACAACAGTCAATCAAATGGGCAATCAAGTGACCAATTCACTTTAATTCAATGATCTGACAGCAACTGCATGGCGCGTAAAATTATTCAATTAGAGGGCCATTGAACTGGAAGTGATAATACAATAGAATGTGCTAGGATCAGTTCACGCCTGGTGTAATTGCACCAAGAAGGAAGACTGTCCATTATGTCAGCAGGATCACAAATGTCTTTGTCTAAGGGTCACTGGGAGAGTCAATCACACCCTCTGGCTTGTGGAATGAATTTATACTCTCATTCATTTTCTTGTACCTTGGTAATAGGATGGAAGATGTCTGCAGAAAGCAGAACTGATATTATTACCTAGCACTGCAGTGTCAATTATTCTTGAATCTGGAGACCTCGGGGGGGGGGGGGAAGTATCTTAGCCCTTTATTTTTTTAATGCCAGGCATACTGGCTACATTGCAGAATTGCTGTTGCCTTTATACTTTACTAGTGTACAAAAAAAACCTCCAAAAGAAATGGACTATTTGTTCCATTGCTAGTTCTCAAACTTAGTTCTATGCATTCCCTCTTAAATCATGGACAGCTTGTATTCATGCATCAAAAGATAGTCATATCAATTTGCCCGAACATGCAAAGACTGCCCCATCCAAGCCCACCCGTCCCCCTTTTGCCCCTAGATTCCAGTTTTACTTCATCGAGTAAACTCTGGAATGAGCACAGCTCCAGACTTTGACAAAGCAAGGTTCTGTAATTACAAGGGAAGGCTTTTAATTGCCGCATTTAAATAAACAAGCTGAGCTCCTTTTCAGGTCCAGAACTAAGTGAATGAGCCATGAGCACAATTTTCCATATATATGGAGACTGTTCTAATTATAGTTAAGTTTGGCATCAAGCTATAAAATAAAAACCATTTTACCAAATTAGTGAAAGAATGAATAGAAACATAGAAATGGCCAGAATAAGGCTTAAGGAATGTTCGGTAAAAGCTGAAAGTTTGCAGTCAGCATGACATGGGACAAGAACCAAGGGGAATGAGAAGGGAATGATCAGGAATATGAAGAACTATACAAAATCCAGTGAGAAAAATACCAGGTTCTGGAAATAGTCTGGCTAGCTCATGCGCAAACAAAGGGAGCCAATCAGATATAAGAAGGCTTGCTTCTAAACACACAATTTCCTTGTAAGCAGGATGCTAGTCCCTAGAATAGGTGAGATACTACTATGACACTAAAGGAACTATCCGAGAACATTGCTGATAGGAAAACCTGAAGTAGCAGAGTTAATTCCTTGTCTTGGACAACAAATAAGGACATGACAGCATCTTTCTAAGTGGAAAGACATTTCAAAGAGAGAGATTAAAACAAGTAATTGGAGATGACTAACAAGTGAACATCGCCTTGAAGCATCCAAGCAGCAAAGTTCACTCTTCCCCGCTCCCTTCCCCCTAGAAGGCATTTTGACTGTGGAAGTATGAAGAGAGAACATCAATAACGAATCTATAGCAAGCAATCTTCTATATAATTAATAATGTATTCATGGTACCATAAAACTGTAAAGGACAATTTGATGCACTGAGAGATACTAAGAATTTTGTATCTTGTAACAATAAAATAGTGTTTGCTATGCTTAGTTTTGAATAATCTTTACCTTGCCCAATAACAGTATCTTCTTCTATCAATCTTACAGTTTCAAATTTAATCACTCAGGTTTGTTTTAGGAATAAAATCAATTAAATGAAAGTGGCATACCCTCTCTAATTGCATAACTCAATGCGAAGTCAGGTTACATGAACCGGATCAAGTCAGTTCTGGGAAAAAACAAAAAACAATTTTTAAAACTTTTCTGAAACTGAAAAGAGAGTTTGATTTACTCCAGAAAGTGTGTCCTGGCAGTTTCTTCAAGTTAAGAATTTATTCTTTGGACTATTGCTGTTGCTGATGAGATTGCTGTTTCCGAATTCAAATGAGAGATTTTGAAGGAATCCATTGAGATTCCAAAGGCAGTAAGCCATTTTTATAAGAAGTTGAAAGGATTTAACGAAATTGATATTAATTATTTATGTGACCTTTGGAAGATGAGCTCAAAGGTCCTGTTCCTATAAATCAGTGAGTGCTTCCTTTAAAGAATGTAAAATAAGTCTCTGTTTATCTTAAAATGAGGTTTCTATAACTGGAAAAATATTTCATAGAATAATACAGTTGGAAGGAAAAATTTAAACCATTTAGTCTAATCCCCTGTGTTGGAATCCAAATTAAGGTATCCCCGGTTGGAGGCAGTTTATCTTCTGCTTAAACAGATCCAGTTAAAAAAATAACCAACATTTTGCTAGATAAGTGATTCCATTGTTAAATTGCTTACTATTAAAACTTTTAATTTTTTAAAAAAATAATCAGAATCTTCCAGTATCCTGAATTCATTATTTGCCTGATATATATTCTGAGAAGAAAATCAGGTAATTTGTGACTTATGATTGGTCGGTTAATGAGTGTTCAAAGTTATGAGGGATTCTATGTTATCAATATGATATAACATTTACATTAAAGACTAAAAAGAAGAAAAAGAACATGTACAAACAAACCTGACAAAAATATTTGACTAATGCTACAAACTTTTTCCAATACTTGGTGTTCTTCATAGATTTCAAGTCTGAGGATATATTTCTGAAGAACATCTGTATTGTTAATACACTAAGATTGAGTTAAAGTTATTTTTAAAATGTAATAATGTCAACTTTAGACCATGTAAATCCTAAGGGTGTGTGTGTGTGTGTGTGTGTGTGTGAGAGAGAGAGAGAGAGAGAGAGAGAGAGAGAGAAAGAGCTTTGAATCAATCTTGACTCCAGGTGACTCCCAGCACAAGTCCCTATAGATTTCTTGACAAGGTTTTCAGAAGTGGTTTGCAATTGCACACTACTTAGGGCTGAGAGGGAATGACTGGCCCAAAGTCATCCAGCTGGATTCATGTCTAAGGCATGACTAGAACGCACGGTCTCCTGGATTTTAGCCTGATGCTTTAATCATTACACGAAACTGGTTCTATATTAAGACAAATATAATTACAGGTAGTCCTCGAATTACGACCACAATTGAGCCCAAAATTTATGTTGCTAAGTGAAGCATTTGTTAAGTGAGTTTTCCCCATTTTACGACTTTTCCTTGCCATCATTGTTAAGTGAATCATTGCATTTGTTAAGTTAGTAACACAGTTGTTAAGTGAATCTGGATTCCGCATTGACTTTGCTTGTCAGAAGGTCGCAAAAGGGGATCACCTGACCCCGGGACACTGCAACTGTCATAAATATGAACCAGTTGCCAAGCGTCTGAGCTTTGATCATGTGACCATGGAGATGCTGCAACGGTCGTAAGAGTGAAAAACAGTCATAAGTCACTTTTTTCAGTGCCACTGTAACTTTGAACAGTCACTAAGTGAATTGTTGTAAGTCGAGGACTACCTGTATAATATAATATAAAATAATATTCATCTTAAGCTCAGGTTTTTAACCACACAATGACCTAATGACAGTGCAATTCTTAGGTCCAATTCTTGTACTCAGCAATAATTGTATTACTGACTTGGACAGGTTAGAAAAATGAACATGTACATGAAACTACTGGATGAGGAGGACATCCAACACTACACACTGTCAGTATGCTGACGATACCCGGTTACACACCTCTACCTCAGACCAGGCAAGTGATGTCCGAATGCTGGAGGCTGCAAGATCTGGGTGAGGATGAACCAACTTCAATTCAAGTCTGGGAAGACAGAGTGACTTTGGGATTTTGTCCCTCCAGGGTCTGTTGACTTGTCATCTTTGCCTCTGGATGGAATTGCAATAGCAATAGCAATAGCAATAGCAATAGCACTTAGACTTATATACCGCTTCATATGTTTTTACAGCCCTCTCTAAGCAGTTTACAGAGTCAGCATATTGGCCCCAACAATTTGGGTCCTCATTTTACCGACCTCAGAAGGATGGAAGGCTGAGTCAACCTTGAGCTGGTCAGGATCAAATTCCTGGCAGTCAGCGGTGAGTTAGCCCTGCAATACTGCATTCTAACCACTGCGCCACCACGGCTCTTGCATCAGGGATTGCACTTTCCTGGACTGAGCTTCTGTGTAACTTAAATACACAGGGCTCACAGTTCCTGATTGATGAATAAGTGGCAGTCATGACTAAAGGGCCCTTGCACAGATTTGTCTTGTATGTCAATAGAATCCTTTCCTGGACCAGGAGTCCTTGCTCATCAGTGAACTCTAATTAGATGTTCAGCAGCCATTCATTATCTAATCAAGCAACAAGGAATCAAATCGCACGATCCTTCCTGTAAACTTTGCAGAAGGCAATGTCTACTTTACTGTCCCAAAATTGATTTATTTCTTAGGGTTAGGTAAAACTGTTCACTCTTTTTTGTACTGACTTTAGTATAACCCACACTGGTTTAATTTTATACAGATGAGGTTATCGTCATCACCATCATACATAAATGAACCCAAATTCTTTTTATTCAAGAAACTGTTCCCCCAAGGACATGCACTGTGCAATCTGATGTGTAAGCTCTTGATACTATGCATTGTCCATACCTGAAAAGGAAAAACAAACAAACCCTGATCATGCTTCTCCTGAAAACTGGCTTAGGTGATGGCTTAGGGAACATCCCACCACCATTAATTTTATCTAGCGATAAACTAATTAAGCAGAGTAAATTACTGGATAAGACTGCCTTTTAAGCTTTGGATCAAAGATAACATTCAGTGAACAAGATAAAATTAATAATCAAAATGGCTGCGTCCTGAAAACCCTGGGACTTCAGGATTCTTATGATAATCTTCTTGCTCAATCAGCAAAAATTGGAATTATTGCATGATCACATGCTTCAGACGGAAGGGCAAGCCCATAGGAGGACAGGGCTCCTGCATCTTTCATAATTGCAAAGGAGATGTGGGGACAATGACAATAACATCTGCTCAATTTTCTACTCTGGAAAGAAAATGTTTCCATCCTGAAAACTGGGCCATATGCTAGGTCACTTAAGACTCCTCAATCCTACTGGGTTATTGGTAATTTAGACCAAGAAAAAAAATTCTACTTACCGGTAATTATTTCCTTGCTTGTACGTCGTCGTCCCCCTATATCTTTGAACACTGTTTTTGTTTATACTTTTAATTTTGATTTTGTGTACTCTTATCACCGACCTCCTTAGCACACAGTGCCATTCCATTCTAAGGGCACTTTAAATTTAGTAGCAGGAAAAAGAAGTGTGTTGGATTACAAAATCTACCCCTCCTGCTCCAAAACAATCAGAAACAGGAAAAGGCAATCAAAAAGGATTTTAATGACTTATAGAGCTATTGTTTACTGGATTGGATGGAGATACTCAGTGCCCAAATCTTCAGGACCTCTGTGACCCTGCACTGCCTCTTGGTGGCAAAATATTTGCTTGAAATTGCGTCAAAACCACACAATGTGTGTGTTCCAGGAGGCCAACCCAAGGGGAGGGGAAGTGGAGAAAAATAATGGAAACTCCCTGAATCTCCAAAACAACATCTTTAAAAACTCAGCATTATGGGCCCTTTTCTTGAGAAAACAAAAAGGTAAATAACAGCTGTATTTACACACTGAGTTTTAAGTAGAAAGTAAAACAGACTTGCTATATGGCACAGAACTAAAAATATTTTCAACCTTTGTTCCACTCTCGTCCTGGCACAAACTGTGCAAAACTTCAAGTGGCTGTATAGTTCATCCAAAAAGTGGATTCCAACATAGGAAATGAGCAAACAGTGGTGGATACCGGCCTCTCACCCATAAACAGGGCAGAGAGAGGCAGCCCTTCTGAGCATGGACAGAACAGTCATTCCTTGGTAGGGAACTTTATGACTTCTTAGTCAAAAATCCTGCTGCAAGGATATTTTTTGCTTAATTATTGGAGAAATGACGAAAGTTACAAAACAAACAAACCACTGAGAAGAGAACATATCAATGAATGTTAAATTCTATATATATAAATAAAATTAATATATTTTCTTTAGAATGTTCTAACCTGCATTTACATCTAATGAAATTAAGAATGTACAGACAGCCCGGAGTGATTCCTATACAAATTTTATGACAATAGAATAAGATAGAATTGTAAAACTGTTTTAATAAGACAGGCCTGCTTGAACTCTTCTTTTAATAAGCTGCAATTTGCTGGTTTCACAAAGAAAGAAACCATAAGCCATAGTATATAAAGTATATGATGGCTTGGTGCTGAGAACATAATGTTGCAGAGTAATCCTAAACACTCCTATTCAAACGCAGTGGAGTACCCCAAGGCTCTGTTTTAGGCCCAGTACTCTTCAACATCTTCATCAATGACTTGGACGAGGGGATAGATGGGGAACTCATCAAATTTGCAGATGACACCAAACTGGCAGGAATTGCCAACACTCCAGAAGATAGGCTCAAGATACAGAAGGCTCTTGACAGACTTGAACATTTGGCGCTATCTAACAAAATGAAATTCAATGGTGAAAAAAGGAAGGTTCTACATTTAGGCAAGAAAAACAAAATGCACAGGTATAGTATATGTGGTACCTTGCTCAACAGTAGTAACTGTGAGAGGGATCTTGGAGTCCTAGTGGACAACCATTTAAATATGAGCCAGCAGTGTGCTGCAGCTGCCAAAAAAGCCAACACAGTTCTAGGCTGCATTAACAGAGGGATAGAATCAAGATCACGTGAAGTGCTAATACCACTTTATAATGCCTTGGTAAGGCCACACTTGGAATACTGCATTCAGTTTACATATTAGATGCAGGGCCAGCTTTACCATAATACTGAGAGAAGAACAATAAAGATGACTGGAGGTTAAAACATATGAAGAACGGTTGCAGGAACTGGGTATGTCTAGTTTAATGAAAAGAAGGACTAGGGGAGACATGATAGCAGTGTTCCAATATTTCAGGGGCTGCCACAAAGAAGAGGGAGTCAAGCTATTCTCCAAAGCACCCGAAGGCAGGACAAGAAGCAATGGGTGGAAACTAATCAAGGAGAGAAGCAACTTAGAACTAAGAAGAAATTTCCTGACAGTTAGAACAATTAATCAGTGGAACAGCTTGCCTCTAGAAGTTTTGAATGCTCCAACACTGGAAGTTTTTAAGAAGATGTTGGATGGCCATTTGTCTGAAGTGGTGTAGGGTTTCCTGCCTAAGCAAGGGGTTGGACTAGAAGACCTCCAAGGTCCCTTCCAACTCTGTTATTCTATTCTATTCTAAATGCTGGATCACATTCCAGTGAGGCTTCCTTCCAGGTAAAGGAATAGAGAATTGTTCAGCAAAACAAGAGATTTACTGAATTTACTACATGAAACAATTAGCATTTGTTTAGCTGCTAAGGTCAATCTCTTCTGAGTCCAGTTTTATTCCTGATGACTTTATGGACATGTCCATCTAATTTTCTTGGCAACAGTGCGTAAGTGTTTGATGCTGCCTGAGCAAAGTCCAACTGTCAAGACACTTTTAGCTAGTGTCATACAGAAACATTCTTCTGCGTGTTTTATTCAAATTGATAAAAAATAACTTCCTTTCAGAGAAGTGGAATAGGTGGAGTGTTTGTACAAAATGTCCAAGAGCTTTGAGTGAACATCCTGTCTTCCATTATAAAATCCTCTCTCTGGTAGTCTACAGTTTCCCTGGCTTCCCATATTTGGTTTAAATTTCCTCAGGAGAACATATATCAGAGAACTCTTCCTTTGGAGGATTTTGGTCAGAGAAACATGGACAGAAAAATGGAAAGATGTCCATTTCTATTATGAAGCCGTTGCACCAGCAGCTCTATCCTTGACTTTATAACACAAGGGAAATTCAAAAACATCAAGCAAAATTGTAAAAAAAAAAAATCAAGTACCAGACAGGTAAGATTTAAAAAGCAGGAGAAGCTTTCTTTACAAGGAAAAAGTCTTCAAGAAACTAGAATAGTATAGCAAGCTGAAACCTTTCTGGAAATTCAAGACAACGAGGGACGTTTTATTCTCAGGTTTTCTGAGGGAGGTTGGTGCTGAGGTGATGGGCCCAAAGTCATCCAATGGGCTTCCATGCCCAAATCTTCCCCATTCTCAAACTAATTTATTCATCAAACAAAGAAAGTTTATTGTACAGTGGGATAGGCAAAATATTTCAAGGAAGTGTCTTACTATACTTTGAAGGTTTTGAAGATCAGAAATGAACTGGTGCTTCATGAAGGCCAATATGTGATTGAAATAGAAAATGGGTCCTAAATATGTCCTCAACATCCTTCTTTCCCCACTGATTCATCTATGAAAACCAGCTTGAAAACAGAATGTGAGAGCAGTGCAGAGTTTTGAAATGGGTTTTGTTATTGTTGTTGTTGGTTTAATAGTGCTTCAAGCAGATCCCTTGTGAGAAATTTTGCTCTGTTTCATTGGTGTATCTTTTGAGGCATCTTCTGGCACATCTAACATCTCATTGGAAAGTATTGGAAATGTTGAAGGAAGCCAAAGAAATGAACAGAAACATTTGAGTAACATGGATCGCATGGGCCTCCAAGATACAAAATGTCTTATCAAGTCAACACATGATCATCTTACATCGGCCTACAAAACAACTTTGAAAACCATTTAGAAGTGATCAGTGTAGGGCTATGTAGACTTGCTAGTAGAGAGTTCCATGAGGAAGTATTGCTTAAAAGAATCTGAGATTAACATACACCAGCGTAATATTTCTGGAGCGAGCTCATGAGCAGGGCCTCAGTAGACAATCTTAGGGTTCAAGCAGGTTCATTAAGTTGCACATATTTTTGCTTCAAGTCATGAAGGCTTAGAGATATTCACACCTGTGGATTAATATGAAACCAGAGACAAATTCTACACTGCCTTCACTAACTATCAGGCAGCAATCAGAGGGTACCTATTAAAGTTTTTCATTTGACTTCAAAAGTAGCCTTGTCCAGTGGACATTATAATAAACTAGTTTAGATGTTTCATGATTCTCTGTCTTTCTAGATGCAGCTCAAGTTGGCAAACTGAGAATGGCTCCTTTACAAAATTGGTCAGATATGAAATACCGCCCCCTTCTATTTGTTGCTCACAAACAAATTAAAAAATGCTTTTGCACTTTTCTGACTCCAAGTTGCTCGCATATTCATTCCCAGAAAACACACCAAGTAAGCATTGGCCAGTATCTGGAACATGTTATGTTTTGGACAAACATCTAAAATTCTTGGCGATCATGAGTAACAATATAGAGTTGCTTTGGATATTGGGATGGGAGTTCTTTATTTCTTTATAAATAAATAAACCAAAGCATTTGAAAGTTTGGAATGATGGTTTGTATCAGAATCATCAATAAACATGTTAGCCCCAAATGAGATTTGGGTTGTTCTCTGATCTTCATATATTATTGGGATTTTACAATACACTAACAATGCGGTTAACTCAAATACAGTTGTTTTAGAAATATGCTTTTGGAAGACTAAAGTTGCAATCTAAAACATTAACTAATATAAACTGCTGCTTATTAATTGTGTTGGAAGTAAAGTAGGTCAATTGATGAAGAGAAAATACTTGAACTTACTGTGACTCACAGCTGCAGGAAAACATCATTTCTCAGAACACCTGCTGCATTTTCTTGAAATGCTGGCATCAACAGTGAGAAAATATGTAAAATGAAATATAGGTTAATATATAATCCAGATTCTGCTGATTTCAAACATGCTGGCTTTTCCTGTATTGTTAATTCTTTCCTTAGTGCATTCCTTCATTCCATTCATTTGTTTGTGTCTCTGATTTATACAAAATAATTTGTTTCCTGTATAGTTTAGATACATATGTACAGATGAGGCACGTATGGTATACATTCCAAATAGGGATATAATACATGTACAAAATGTATAATAAATTTTGAAAATGTTTACAAACTGAGAATTTAATGGTTGGTAAAATGGAGCTGAGTTTATTTATATGGGTAACTAAACAGATTGTTCTAAAATACCACAAGCTATTGACAGCATAAGACAAACAGAATTTAACTCTTATTATTGTACTTGCTGTTGACTTTAGACTACAGCCTCCAGCAGCATTATTTACAAATCAAAGATATCAAATAAGGTAATTTCCAGGACAAATGAGTATTTTTTTTGTTTTTAAGCAGTTGAAAATAAAGTACTTTAGTTTCCTTTCATGACATAAAGAAAAACATGTTTTCCAAGGCTTATAATCAGTAAGCAAATTGGACAGGGGGAAAAAAAGTAAGGGATAAGGCATCATACCCCTACGCTTTCCTATAACCTACGTAGAATAAAATAAAATAAGGAAGTAGAAGGCTAGAACAGGCTGCAAAACATGTTTGCTTTGAAACATCTAGCCATAGTAATATTTATAAGTTGTTACAAAGGCACCTAAACCATCAAGAAAAGGAAAACAATTATGCCCATTTTGCTCCAAACACCGGATATTTGCCACAGCAAAAACATGTTTTGTTTTTTACTTTTTCTTTATTTTTCCCCTTGTTATGGAAGTTATTTTTCTGCATTGCAGGTCTCTTATCAGCCAATCCGGACATTATTACGGTAATTCTACAATTCCTCACTTCATTCTGATTCAATGAAATCTCTATTGCTGATATTGCTGTGGTGAACTAAGGAGGAAGCCACATTGGCACCATTGGCACCTGTTGCAAATGACAAAGACTTATCTTATTTTCAGGTAAATTAATCATGCGGTTCAGAGGTGGGTTCCTCCCGGTTCGGACCAGTTCGCCCAAACTGGTAGCGACCCGCTGGTGACATCACAGTGATGTCACGGATCCGGTTCGGTTGGTGCCGGTCCGTGGGCACCGCCATCTTTTTGGGGGGGGGAATTTTTTTTATTTATTTTTTCTTCTGCGCATGTGCAGAAGCTGAGTTTCTGTGCACTGTCGCCATCTTGTTTTTGGCTCTTTTTTTGGAATTTTTTTTTATTAGCGAACCAGCAGCGAGGTAAGTTAGAACCCACCCCTGATGCAGTTAGATAGGATATGGGCATGGCATGGATGAATGAGATAAGATTGGGACATACATTAAGCAACTGAAACTGTTAACCTACTTATTGACAAAGATCCATAAATTTCCCAAGCAAATGTGGGGATACTTCCATTGCTCTAAATTATCTTTTGAGAAACCCTGCATCTCCTTTGAATGTTCATGGAAATACAGGTAGTCCTCGACTTACGACAGTTCGTTTAGTGATTGTTCAAAGTTATAAAGGCACTGAAAAAAATGACATATGACCATTTTTCACACTTTCGACCACTGCAGCATTCCTATGATCGCAAGATCAAAATCCAGACGCTTGACAACTGACTCATATTTATGACGGTTGCAGTGTCCCAGGGTCACGTGATCACCTTTTGCGACTTTCTGACAAGCAAAGCCAATAGGGAAGCCAGATTCACTTAACAACCCGTGTTACTAGTTTAACAACTGCAGTGATTCACTTAACAAATGTGTCAAGAAAGGCCGTAAAATGAGCCAAAAGATCACTTAACAAATGTCTCACTTAGCATTAGAAATTTTGGGCTCAATTGTGGTCGTAAGTTGAAGACTACCTGTATGAGCAACCTGAAAGATAGCATCTGTATAGCACTAGCCAAGCTTTATATTATAGCTTCATATCTGAAAACCGAAATGCATTACCAGCTCTTTTACATTCCTGTCACTGCAGCCATCATTCTCCATCTCAGCCTAATTCTGCCAATTCGTTGCACTGCCAAATATTGAAAGTATAGTTTCTATTTCATCAATCTTATTCTCTTGAAATGTTTTTTTTTCCTTTTGAAATATGTTTTCTTTAACGCAGTTCAGTCTAGATGTGTGTCCAAAGAGCTGGTGTATTTTCCTACAAGTAGCAAGTGCTTACAAAATGATTGTGAGAATTACAGGGGCAGGATGGGTGAAGTGTTACCGTTTTCATCTTGTGTGTCATTTTGAACACTGCAGCATGAAAAGGCAACAGCATTTGGGAAGGTTTTCAGTGAAGCCCACTTTGGAAGGGACATAACTCTCCTCCCCACTGGTAACATCAGTGTCATGTTCAAATAGAGCAGGGGTGTCAAACTAAAGGCCCGCGGACCGGATCTGGCCCATGGGGTGCTTAAATCTTGCCCGTGGGGCTGTCCTGGAAATAGCGAAGGACTGACCCGCGATGCCTCTGCCAGTGAAAATGGAGCTCAGGAGAACCACGTGCAGCCCTCCCGAGCTCTGTTTTCGCTGGCAGAGTGCTGCAGGAGGCCATCGCAGCTGGAAACAGAGCTTGGGGATGAAAACACAGCCCCCCCCCCCAAGCTCCATTTTTGCTGGCAGAGTGCTTCAGGAGGCCATCGCAGCTGGAAACAGAGCTCGCGAGGGCTGCAGATGGTCCTCCAGAGCTCCATTTTCTCTGGCAGAGGGTTGCAGGAGGCTGTTGCAGCCGAAAACGGAGCTTGGAAGCCCGTTTTCTCTGGCAGAGCGCTCAGGCCACTACAGGCACCCCCAACATGAGTGACATTGAGCTGGCCATGCCCCCCTGCCCCCCCCCAAGGTCAAACACAACCCTGATGCGGCCCTCAATGAAATCGAGTTTGACACCCCTGGGATAGAGGGAAGAGGATAAAAATGTGACCCCCTCTCAGAACGTCAACAATATTCATGCTTACAAGACACTGCACTGAAATCAAGAGCTGCTGCTGCAAAAAAAAAAAAAAAAAAACCATCCCAGCTTCAGCCCTCATGCTCTTCTGTGCCTTAACAGCTAACAGATGTTGGGAGTTTGCTGTTGTCAGTAAAATTAGATGGATTGAGTTTGACTATTTTATGGAAGTGTAAAGGAAGCTTTTCAATAACCTAAGTGACTCAGAAAGAGAGAAAATAGCTATAAAGCAATTAATTACAGTGTAGCGAGAATGACTCCAGTGTTATCCTGAAAGCACGGCTAAATACAGCTGCTCTAACAGTGATGGAAATTTGATTTTGACAGCACATTCCTTCAGGTAAAGTGAACCACATAATTATTAAAAAGGAAGCCCATATTTATATTCATGTGCATTCTGCTCCCCTTGGCATTCCCTAGAAACAAAGTAAATACTGGTAATAAAGTAGAGAGAGGAAGGAAGGAAGGAAGGAAGGAAGGAAGGAAGGAAGGAAGGAAGGAAGGAAGGAAGGGAGGGAGGGAGGGNCAGATAACATCAATATTTATATATTTGTTTATATATTTATTTATTAAATTTGTATGCCACTTATCTCATTGTCACTCTGTATATACATACAATATACGACAAGCTCAGTCCTTGAACATATTGTTGAATCTAGTCCATATAAAACATACTTCTTCATTTTATCAGTTTTACAATATAAAGACCTTTTTTTAAAAAAATGACAAATATCTTTCTTGACTCTTTAGATATCTGAAGATATACCTACATTGAATAATTATCTTAGCCAAATCCTAGGTTTCAAGGAGCCAGAATTTTTCCTGAAATGTCATGATCCACATTTTTGTTTAATTCATTCCAAATGCTTCAAAAGCACTTCACAAAAATGTCCTTTGAAAAATAATTGTCCCTTTATCCATTTTAAACTTTCTTACTTTGAGATCAGTAGATGCAGAATAAGAATTTCTGACTAACTACATTATGGATTGTAACTTTCTATCTGTAATCTTTGCAATGAGCCAATCTCCTTACAGATGAAGGGGACCGAACTGGCATTAGAACTTCCAGCTGTTTTCTCTGACTAGCTATTGTTATTCTATAATTCAGAGGTCTTCAAACTTGGCAACTTTAAGACTTGTGAACTTCAACTCCCAGAATTCTCCTGCTGGCTGGAGGATTCTGGAAGTTGAAGTCCACAAGTCTTAAAGTTGCCAAGTTTGAAGACCTCTGTTCTATATCTTCAACATGATTTTCTCTGACTTTTTTTTGCTTAGGGTTGAATTTGGTTGCTTTTCTCAATGTGTGAATGGTGTGAGAATTTTTTTTAAAAAAAATGCACATTAAAAAGGATATAAATCAGCAGACTTAGAAAAACTTGGCTTAGTAAGACTTGACTGTTACATTAAACAAAATTAGCCAAAAGAGGAAGTATTTCGGCTTAATACAAAATGACTAAAGTGAGCCTTGGAATGATGATTTTAATTATAATATTTTAAATCCAGATATTCATTTGACTAAAGCCATTTATTTACATTTTACATTTTCTTTATTGTCATACATAATCTTGATTGTCAAATGAATAGAAATGCTAGATATACATCCCTCTTTAAATACATACATTAAAATGGAGTCCAGCTGCCTTTTGGAAAAGCATCTTGGAACAACCATGACCTGGATGATTGAGAATCTCCATAGACACATAAATTAAAACTGCATTACTTTAATTACTTCACCTCATTTTCATCTGGAGGTGGGAGATGCTAAAAGTCTGCGGGAAAGCTTCTACAAAGATGCCACCCTGAATCTTCTGTGGCTCTCCCTTCAGATTCTCTGCTGATTATTATTATCAATTGAAATTCTTCCTGTAGTTGCTAACCTGTGAGAGATGGAGCTCTGAAGTTCCCAGGCTTCAGGCCTTCCCTATCATTGTTTGTCTGCCCTTTGCAGGAGAAGGTCTATGCTCAGTGTTTGTGGTCCTTGTAGGAAGTCAGCATACATGTCCACGCCCCCAGAAAGGAGGCTTTTCTAGGATCAAATCATTCACTTCTCTCCACTACCAGGAAAATACACTAGGCAGTCCCTCCAACAATTAAGTTTTATGAATAAGATATGTTTGTATCTATTGAGAAAACTGGAGCATTCCATTCAGTATCCATTTACAGAAAGCCAGACAGCTCCATTCATAAACAAAACACCTTCAGCTACAGCTCCCACGGAAGGCTGAAGCTGATGGGATTAAAAGCAGAAAAAAAAAGACTCCTAAAATCTACATTCCCCATCCAGCTGCAAGGACAGGGCATGACCTCCCAGCCACAATGGGAATCGGGCAACAATAATTAGAATACCAAAAATGGCACACTCAAGCACAGGTCAAAGTACACTTCACAAGGAACAAGCATGTCAATCACAAAGCCCCAAAGAATGTATAAAAGCCCACCTATTCTCAATCCCCATTTTGTCAGCCACCCCAGAAAAAATGCTGCTGTCACTAGTTTCTGGCTACCAAATAAACAGAGACTTCCTTTCCTGCAGCCTGCCTCCATTTTATTTCCAGCATCTTTCTCCTGGCTTGGAAACAGACCGGATTTTTCTTCCAACATCCTGGTGCCTGTTCAGCTTTCCTTGCATCTTGATCTTGCTGTAAGCTGCTTCCTAGCACCGCCACTTAGAGGAGTCAATATCAGTGAGGGGGGAAATCATTGCAAATGCTGTTTTAAAATGTTGTATGTATACAGAGGGCTCAGGGTTGGTGTTGAAATTGGATATTTCTAGACATTTTGAAGTAATAAAAAGGAAAATATTTGTGGAGGGGAAGAAACAGAGAACTACTGTATGTGTTACTCATTGTAAAACAGTCTGTACATAGATGCATATAGACCATGGATGCTGCTCAGTGGTGAAATCCAATTTTTTTTACTACCGGTTCTGTGGGTGTAGCTTGGTGGGCATGGCTTGGTGGGCGTGGCAGGGGAAGGATACTGCAAAATCTCCATTCCCTCCCCACTCCAGGGGAAGGATATTGCAAAATCTCCATTCCCTCCCCACTCCAGGGGAAGGATATTGCAAAATCTCCATTCCTACCCCACTCTGGGGCCAGCCAGAGGTGGTATTTGCCGGTTCTCCGAACTACTCCGAACTACTCAAAATTTCCATTACCAGTTCTCCAGAACCTGTCAGAACCAGAGGTGGGTTCCTCCCAGTTCAGACCGGTTCGCCCGAACTGGTAGCAACCCGCTGGTGACATCACAGAGCCAGTTCAGTCGGTGCCGGTCCATGGACACCGCCATCTTTTTTTTGTAAAAAAAAAATTTTTTTTTAAACTTTTTTTAATTTTTTTTAAATTTGTTTTTCTTCTGTGCATGCGCAGAAGCCGAGTTTCTGGCACTGTGCATGTGTCGCCATCTTTTTTTCAGCTTTTTTAAAAAAAAAAATTCGGCACTGTGCATGCGTGCGCGCACGAAGCGTGCGCGCGCCCATGAGGCATGCCCACGCAGCGCGGGAGGAAGCGAACCAGCAGCGAGGTAAGTTAGAACCCACCCCTGGTCAGAACCTGCTGGATTTCACCCCTGATACTGCTTCTAATATCTTTGTTGTTCCACATAGTTTGAAGTCGACAGAAAACCAATTCACCAGCGTGTAGATAAAAAGTTAACCAAAGGAAATAAGTCAGAGAGCAAAAAAAAAAAAAAAAAAAAAAAAAGTGAGTTCATCCTTCTCTTGTGAAAATATGTGCATTTTGATTAAAAATGAATAAATGAACACTTTTTAGTCATGTTACCTATCAATTTAAAAGGAAATCTTGAGAACTAGTTCATAAGCAATTTTTCCCTTTTTGCTTGGGGTAAAAAAGAGATGCTGAAAAAAGGGAGTGGATTTTTTTTCTGTTATTATTATTAATCATTGCACAGTCAGCCAGATGTTCAGACTGGGTTTGGCATTTTTGTCTACCTATTGAGTCCTTACCGAGACCTGGGATAGGAAAATCTGGATGTTTAACTGTGTTACAGATATCGTCGCAGGATGGAAGCTGTTCCAAGTAAAGCTGCCTTCTGCAATTGACTGATGGCAAATTTGTCAATGCCTATGATGTTCAAGTGGTGCTCCAGTTGTTTTGGGACTGCACCCAAGGCACCTATTACTATTGGTACTACCCTTGCTTGCCTTTGCCATAGTCGTTCTATTTCTATTTGTAGGTCTTTGTATTTTGTTATCTTCTCCAGTTCTTTCTCTTCTATTCTGCTGTATCAGGTACTGCCATGTCCACTATGCAGAATTTGTTTTTCTTTTTTATTGCCATTTTTTCAGTGGATGATGTTTTGGCATCTATTACTATTGGTACTACACTTGCTTGCCTTTGCCATAGTCGTTCTATTTCTATTTGTAGGTCTTCGTATTTTGTTATCTTCTCCAGTTCTTTCTCTTCTATTCTGCTGCCTCCAGGCACTGCCACATCCACTATCCAGATTTTTTTGTCTTTCTTATCGACAACTGTTAAGTCTGGGGTGTTATGTGGCAGGTGCCTGTCTGTCTGAATTCTTAAGTCCCAGAGCAATTTAACTTCTTCATTTTCTATGACCTTCTCTATTTTATGGTCCCACCAGTTCTTGCTTGCAGGTAAATGATATTTCTTGCAGAGCTTCCAATGCACCATTGTTGCTACTTTGTCATGCCGCTGCTTGTAGTCAGTCTGTGCGATCTTCTTGCAGCAGCTTCCCGGGTAGTCCACTGTTTCTTCAGCTTCTTTGCATAGTCGGCA
>QLTV01000597.1:2704317-2717707 GCA_003457575.1 Thermophis baileyi | reverse complement strand
GCTGCCTCACCACCATCTGTATTGCGCAGGTCTAGTAGTGCTCCAAAACGCCCCGCCTACCTGCGTGATTACGTATGCTGGACAGCTCCATCCAGGAGGGGAGGGGTGTTATGTTCTAACTGTTTAAACTGTGTTGCATGGTTCCAACCAGGTCCAGCGTTTGAGCGGGAAAAAGCTCAAACGCTATTGGCTGGTCTGTCTGACAGCTCCCTATAAAAGGGCAAGCNGCTGCCTCACCACCATCTGTATTGCGCAGGTCTAGTAGTGCTCCAAAACGCCCCGCCTACCTGCGTGATTACGTATGCTGGACAGCTCCATCCAGGAGGGGAGGGGTGTTATGTTCTAACTGTTTAAACTGTGTTGCATGGTTCCAACCAGGTCCAGCGTTTGAGCGGGAAAAAGCTCAAACGCTATTGGCTGGTCTGTCTGACAGCTCCCTATAAAAGGGCAAGCTGTCAGACTGCTTTTTGCTGGTTGCTTACACAAGAGCTGAAATAAAGAGCTGCTTGGAAGTCTGTCTCCTGTCATCTCTACCCACTATCTAACAGTAAGTGAAATATTTCTTAGACTAAATCAACATTCTTGTTTTTGATGCCACATAGTTTCCCTTTGTTCTTTGCAGTCTGCTTTAAATTTTACTTTTGAACAGTACTTAGTGTAGTGTTCCAAAAAATATAATCAGATGGGTGGGAAGATAATTTTTAAAAAGCCTTGTAGATCTATTGCAATGAAGTAAACATTATTTTAAACAATTCCATCTGTAAGAATAGGCATGAGCTGCAAAGAAGGGGGGAAAGGGGGAGGCTATTAATTAGTGCAAGTTTTGCAATTATACAAATGAAGAACACATTACAAGTTCATTAAAATGCAAAGCCAAATAAAAGTGTCATGTTGATGTGACCATGGTTGAACAAAGGGAATGCCAGTTATTAAATGGTAGGAAGTTGAGAAAAGCTCTTAAAATAGTGCTCAGTTTAAAGCCACTGCTGTTAGTAGAGTTATTCAAATGTTTAGAATTAAACAAATCTAAATCGTTTACAGTAGCCCAAAAAAAAAATTGATGAAGCCTGAATACACATTTTCTCAGTAGTTAAAATCAATTGCATTACCCTGTTTTAAATACCGATAATTTTGGAGGGGAGGGGTTATAGTTTCTGTTTATTGGCCACATCAAAACATTGTTTAATATTTAGCCATTTGTAAGAGTTAGCAATCATTTGGAATCTAGGATACTCCTTATTTCAATAATGTTTTAGATTTCTACAACCATAATTAGAAGAGGAAATTTTAAACCTGCTAAACATCTTTGACAGTTGGCTGTCCGCTCTCTGTTTTAACATGGTAAACCCAAGCCCATAACTTAAAAATTAAAATACTTTAAAAATAAATAAGCTCAAGTCTTATCAGCATTGAAAAACATACAAATGTACACCATGTAATTGTTATTTGTTTATGCAGAACAATTTCAGCTTCAGTTATCCATGTTTTTAACTGGAAAACCTTAGCTCAAATAATACACTGAAACTAAGGCAACAAACTGGTTTTGGTAACTGCTCGTCTCATAAACAATAGTTTAATTCAAAGGAATTTAAGAACATGTGCCTAAGTGACTCTAGAAATCTCACTATCTACAGAACAAATGACAATTGTGCTGTAGAACATTCAGAAGAATACTCCCAATATCAATTGTTCTACTAGAACTTTAGTTAGTGGAGGAAGAAAATAATTTAAGCCATATCTCACCCTGTTCTGGGATACAATCATATCTCTTTTGACAGTGCAAATTTACACATTCTTGCCATCTCCCAGAGAGTCTCCTCTGGAAAGTGATAGCTTTCCATTCTCTATAACAGTGACATCTGCAAAAGATGGTCAACAAGTCAAGATAATGGTCATGACTATGTAATTGAAGTTCTGGCTTTTTTGTAAATGCACCAGAGTCAAGTGCACATGTGAAGAAGGCTCCGATTGAATGGTTGCAAATGTTATCCTGATTTCTTTACAAACAGACATACAGACTCCCCAGCAGATGCCCCTGTTCTATAGTTTATGGGTTGGAGCAGGGGTGTCAAACTCAAGGCCCGCCGGCCGGATTCATCCCATGCGGTGCTTAGATCTGGCCCGCAGGGCCACCCTGGAAACAGCAAAGGACCGGCCTGCGGTGCCTCTGCCAGTGAAAACGGAGCTCGTGAGGGCCATGTGCATCCCCCGCAAGCTCCGTTTTCTGTCGTGATGGCCTCCTGCCACTCTCTGCCAGTGAAAACAGAGCTTGAGGGGGGCCACATGCAGCCCCCAGGCTCCATTTTTGGCCATGACAGCCTCCTGCAACCCTTTGCCAGTGAAAATGAAGCTTGGGGGGGCACGTGCAGTCCCTCCGAGCTCTGTTTTCACTGGCAAAGGGTTGCAGGATGCCATCACCATCAAAAACAGCTCAGGAGCCTGTTTTTGCTGGCAGAGCATTCAGGTCACCACAGTCGCCCTCAACACGAGTGATGTCAAGCTGGCCATGCCCACCCTGGCCCCCCCAAGGTCAGACACAACCCTGATGCGGCCCTCAATGAAATTGAGTTTGACACCCCTGGGTTGGAGCAAATTGGGGTTCCGTAGTCAACCCAGCTGTGAGATATATCAAGACTTGTCTTTCAACTCATGCTAGATCAGGATCTGCCTTCTGTTGCTCCAATGTTTCTGAAATTTGACTTTCATAGTCAAGAGAATAAGATTATAGAAGAAACCATCACGGCAGAAAGCTTTTGGGAAATGTTCCAGTCTGGATGTCCATAAAGATACATCTGTGAATAGAAAGCTTTTGACAGATACTGTACCTACCAGAAAAGGGCTCCTTTACAGTTGTGTCTTGGTTTTAGAATTGGATTGATCTGAATGTATTTACTATTCATAATATGCCATAAAAGTGTCATTTATTTATAACAAACAGCAAGACCGCAAGACATAAAACAATGTATTAACAGCAACAAATTATTTAAGACATCCCAGCAAATTTAAATTATATGTGACTGATAATTCATTAAAAATCAGAATCAGATTTAAATTGTTTTAAAGACAAGCTAAGGCCTTTGTTACAGTTTAACTATATAAAAATATTATCAAGAAGCAGTTCAATAAAGGGAATTGTTGAAAGCTCAATAAATTGTTTCAGAAGCTTGCCTCACTTCCTGGTTATTCTTGTTCAAACGTAATCTGAACATGGAGGACATCAACGTGAGTTTTTTGTTATGGTCAAACCACATCCTTATCAAACTGCAAGTCACATACACTCTGCCTTTCCATGATTACAGTAGTCCATGACAGCCAGGGGTGGGCTTCAAAATTTTTTAGCAAGGGGTTCTCTGCCTGGTTGCTGGGTGGGCATGGCCATGGTGGACGTGGCCTAGTCAGCCTCCTGCACCACGGTGTGGGGGGGCATTTTTGCCCTCCCCGGGCTTTGGAGGCTTTCCTCAAGCCTCCGGGAGGGTGAAAACGGCCTCCCCAGGCTCTGGAGGCTGGAAACGGGCCTGTTTCCAGCCTTCCCGAACTTCCGGTAGGACCGTTTTTCACCCTCCCCGAGCCTCCGTGCGCGCCCTGCACTTACCTGCATCCAAAACAGGCCATGTGGGGACTCCTGGGATGGGTGGGGTGGGGTGGGCAGGGCCAGCCAGGAGTGGGATTTGGGGGTTCTCTGAACTACACAGAATCTTAGCTAGAGGTTCTCCCAAACCCCTGCAAACACCCAGCAGCCCACCCCTGATGCTAGCTACCTACTGGATCCAGACATTTTTCAGAGACACTTGTGGAATTTGCTGAAAATTTGGTGGCAATTCTGTTTTCTCTCTGGTCAACAGTGGGCCATAGAGGTGGGCAGATCATTGGATGCTATTGCTGCAGTGATTATCCCCATTGCCAGTCTTAAGCAGCACTTCAGTTTACTAAGGAGATGGAGGAAGTGGAACAACTGAAAGGACCGCTAAAATAATGGCAGCAGAAAAACAGAAATTTCCTAGACAGTCTAGTGATAGTATCACTAAATAGTTCTCTTTGCTGATGTGGTAATAGTGGTATGTAGAAAAGAGTTCTGGAATCATAGTATAGAGGGAGGAGTAGGAAGAAAGAGTTAGCTTTCCATTTTAATATGCATATTATTGCATACACATATTGCATAGTTAATATTATAATAGCACATAAATCTCCTTCCCTCTTGGATCAATTTCATGTAGAAAATCAAATTCATCCTCTTGGATCAATTTCATGTAGAAAATGTAACTGAGACCGTCACTGGATAAAATACTGGAGGCTCAAAGTTCATATTTGCTGGTAACCCACTGTGTGGCCCTAGGAAAGTTAAATAAAAACTATAGTGATTTTTCAAATAGGATTGTTAGGAAGGTAACACGGTAAAAGCTGTATATTTTGAACTTTAGGTAAAGGTAAAGGTAAAGGTTCCCCTTGCACATGCATGCGAGGCGTTCCCGGCTCTAGGGGGCGGTGCTCATCGCGGTTTCAAAGCCGAAGAGCCAGCGCTGTCCGAAGACATCTCCGTGGTCATGTGGCCAGCATGACTAAACGCCAAAGGTGCACGGAACGCTGTTACCTTCCCACCAAAGGTGGTCCCTATTTTTCTACTTGCATTTTTTACGTGCTTTCGAACTGCTAGGTTGGCAGAAGCTGGGACAAGTAACAGGAGCTCACTCCGTTACGCGGCGCTAGGGATTCGAACCACCGAACTGCCGACCTTTCTGATCGACAAGCTCAGCGTCTTAGCCACTGAGCCACCACGTCCTTGCTATTTACTTTAGTATACTGTTAAAAAGCATATATATTTCTTACGTTTAGAATCAAGGAAAATTCCTTAGGTTACAGTTTGAAGACCTGTAAAATACAACTAATTCTGTCTGATTCTGTTCTGTTTCCAAACTGAATATGAAATTTCTTGTATCTATAATGGGCAAATATGACTATATAACTTTAGTTAAGTATTTTAGGCAATCAGTGTTATACTGATTTGGTTTTGGGCTTGGGTTGGATATTTTTTAAAATATAAAATCTCTTGTGGCAATTTTGCAGCCTCTGGCTCTGGTTATGATATTCTTCAGTGTGGGATTTCTTATCCCCAGCCAAATTGCAGCCACATTTCTTTTATTGGATGCTCACTGTAAATACAAACCTGGGGATATCGAAAGTCATATTAGTATGTAACGACCTATAAAAAAATGCTCTGCTCAGAGTGTGGACATATTCTCTTTGTCTGAAAGCTTACAACAATAAAAATAAAGGAAAACATAGTTCCTCTATCAATTAACAAACATGGATAAACACACTCTCATACGCATCTTATGAAATGAGTAATCATGAAGTATCTCATTTTGACATTTGTTTAGGATTTAAAAATATATGAATAAAAGAATGAATACTGATAAATATACCCTGCAATGGTCTGGATATTTATTATTCCCAGTTTCCTTCACATTAAGATACAGAAATTTATCTATGGCCATGGCTTGTTTCTTGGAACTTTCCCAATGTAGTTCTCTACATAGTTGTAGGTAGACAAATTAGACTGGGGGAAAAAAACCCTTCACTGGGTGAATGCAGAGGTTTAATTTTTCTTTCTCCAATGCTGTACCTTCTGTCCAGTGTAAGGGGCTATTGAGTTTCTTCTTAAGTGGATAAATTAATTACACCTGCATTTAGTGCATATTTAAGCAAATGTTTAAAGCAAATATTTAAATTTCATGTGACAAAAACCAAAAGCACAGCTTAATAGGAAAAAGGGCAATTGTGATGTGACTTCCCTATTCTTCTCTATCACCTGCCTGATGCTATGTGCTTCCATAATTGAGACAGTTTCACACACAGAGGCAATGTGACAATGAGGCTGAGGGTTGAGTGCTATTGAGAGAATAGCAATAGAAATAGCACTTTGGTTTGATTAATGAAAAGAAGGACTAGGGGTGACATGATAGCAGTCTTCCAATATCTCAGGGGTTGCCACAAAGAAGAGGTAGTCAAGCTATTCTCCAAAGCACCTGAAGGCAGGACAAGAAGCAATGGATGGAAACTGATCAAGGAGAGAAGCAACTTAGAACTAAGGAGAAATTTCCTAACAGTTAGAACAATTAATCAATGGAACAACTTGCCTCCAGGAGTTGTGAATTCTCCAACAAGGGAAGTTTTTAAGAAGAGATTGGACAACCATTTGTCCAATGGGGGGAGCAGGGGATTGGACTAGAAGACCTCCAAGGTCCCTTCCAACTCTGTTAGTCTATTCTATTCTATTCTATTCTATTCTATTCTATTCTATTCTATTCTATTCTATTCTATTCTATTCTATTCTATTCTATTCCTATTCCTATTCCTATTCCTATTCCTATTCCTATTCCTATTATATTATATTATATTTCTTTTCTATTCTATTCTATTCTATTCTATTCTATTCTATTCTATTCTACTCTACTCTACTCTACTCTACTCTACTCTACTCTACTCTACTCTACTCTACTCTACTCTACTCTATTCTACTCTATTCTATTCTACTCTATTCTTTATATACCACTCCATAGTGCTGTACAGCCCTCTCTAAGCAGTTTACAGAGTCAGCATATTGCCCCCAACAATCTGGGTCTTCATTTTACCAACCACGGAAGGATAGAAGGCTGAGTCAACCTTGAGCCAGTCAGGATTCTGGCTATGGGAAGAGTTAGCCTGCAATATTGCATTCTAACCACTAAGCCACCAGGGCTCTAAATGTCCCAAATTCCTTCTCAGGACTTGACTATGCCCTTCAGAAAATCTTAAATTCTTCTTTGCTGCCTGTCTAAATGATGTTTTTGGGTGGATCTCTGCAAGCTTTTTACTACAGCACTCTGACATCTGCCTAATTCACAGTTCACATAACACGTTCCTTTCTATTATTCTAGTACTGTTTTTCTTTCAATAGGAAGCCGTGGTGCACAGTGGTTAGAATGCAGTATTGCAGGCTAACTGTTTTCATAGCCAGAATCCTGACTGGTTCAAGGTTCACTCAGCCTTCCATCCTTCTGAGATCAGTAAAATGAGGAGCCAGATTGATGGGGGCAATATGCTGACATTTAGAAACCACTCATAGAGTTCTGTAAAGCACTGTGGAGTGGTATATAAGTCTAAGTGCTATTGCTAAGTGCTAATATGTTTTCTCTCTGTGGATACCCACATTTATGATTGGTCTTTGGAAGAAGAGATAAAACATACAGTATTTGAACTTGGTGATGCTGGGCTTCCATCTTATGGATGGCTTGCTGAAAAGATACCCAGCACCCACATGGACTAACAAAGACTAACTGCTTAGCTGTCTAGAGTGAAGAGTTATGAAATGCTTCACTTTTTAAAGACATTTTACTAAGGAACAAAGTACTGAGTGTAGTCAAGCATGTAATGAATTAAAATAAATTTTTAAACTTATACTGTACACAGTTGTAGTCAAATATTGGACTTATAAATAGACATCATTGCACTTGGAACCTGTAGTTACAATATTTTAGGTCATCAAAATCACACGACCTTTCTAGAACCTCCTACTTTTCTATTTACTATTTCTATTTACTACGTTCTTGAACTTTATTTTGTAATTCCAGTTTAAGCATAGTGGATATTACAGTTTACTCTTTACTCATATATTTAGAATGGAGCAGTAGCACTTTGGAAAAATGCCACGATAGTGGTATATTAAATACAAAAGGAGTTTCATTGTAGATCCAACCGAGGTGAGGCTATTTCAGTGTAAAGCTTGCATACAAATTTTCTTCTAAAACTATGTTTGGATGCATTCCCAGAGAATTGTTAGATACATTAAGGTGCTCCACAATGACCTCTGATTACCGAACAGTATTTGCATGATTAGAACTTCGATTTGGATTTAGTTCTACGCTCAGCAAGGTTTTGTCACTTACTAAGGAATCTGAAATAATCATATTGGCTGCAAAGGCCTGTGAATACATCTCACAGGAGGAGAAAGATAGCCATTTGTCCAAACTTTCACCTGAATAAGAACAGGTTTTCAACAAAAACGATCAAGATATTAAATATAGCATGCACCTGTTTTTAAAAGTTTAGGCTCATTAATTTTAATTTCAAGATGCTACATAAACCCTGAAGTGCTTAAGTATGAAACTACTGCATTGCAAAGGCAGAAGAAAAAATGGAAAGGAGCATATTTATAATCAAAAGCACAAACTAGTTAATAAAGGATTTGCATTCAAATTATTAATTTTTTCAAATGAAAAAAAAATACATACTGAGTATTATAACATCAGGTTAGAAATTGTTTTAAAAATTCCTCCATAAGCACATTCTTCCTTCTGTTTAACACAGAACCCTAGAATTCTGATATGGTTAGACTTGAATGATCTAACATATGGAGTTTAATTATCTTTGCACAACTAAATAGCTTTATCTTCATCTTTCACTTCTCCTTCTTCCCTTCAGTTTTGCCTGTATTCTAGTGAGATTTCCATAAAAACCTGCTATTCAGGATTACAATGAAATCAGAATAATGAATAGTTTTCTCTTTTTTGATCTCAATGCGGTTAATGGGCTGCATATTTGTTCTGTTATTTTCCAACAAAATAAAAATGAAACATTGCGGCAAGGACCAAGTGTTTCTACCTCGCTGAGGAAACAGTCCTTTTTAGCGATTCTCATCACCTAGCCTGTAATCTAACAAACACAAATAATCTTCAGCCACATAAAATATTTATAGGATGTCTTTGAACCGAATAGCCCTGTATAACCTCTGCTGTTGTCAAATATTGTAATGAAAAGCTAGGAGGTTTCCTTGCTCTCCCGGCCTTATTTCTGAATATTCATAAACTTAATAAATATCCTGATGTGCACTATTCATGAGCACAGCAGGCTCTTTGAGGTCTACCAAGCTAAAGGTTATTGGAGACTGAAGTCTATGCAATGCAAGCACCTGGAATTGGGCCCTTACTTGATCCTGTCTTCATAAAACTTAATGAAATAGCCCCATCTTTCAGGCTATCTGAAACTGCAGTTCCAAAAGATGGGTCACTTCCAGTGGTGGCTTTCTCTTACCTTCCCTACCAGTTCGGAAGTGCGCGCGTTATGTCGGAAGTGCGCGCTTTGTGCGTGTCACATCTGGGTACTGACCCTCTGCGCATGCACAGAAGCCTTTGCACATGCTCAGAGGGTTCTTTGCCAGCCGCTTTCAAGCAGCGGCGACCGGGGAACAGGTTTGGGGGCGTGGCAAGCCATCCATCACTACCAGTTCGGTGAACGGGGCCAAATTTCCACCACCGGCTCACGCGAACCGGTCCGAACCGGTAGCAACCCACCACTGGTCACTTCCCTTGAGTGGAATGGTATCCATAGCTCTCTTTGCTCTGAAAATGCAGATTCAATCAATCAGAATAGAGCTGGAAGGGACCTTGGACATCTTCCATTTCAGACAAATGACTGTCCAGTCTCTTCTTAAAAACCTCCTGTGATGAACCACTCACCACTTCTGAAGGCAAACTGTTCCACTGGTTAATTGTTCTTACTTAGGAAGTTTCTCTTTAATTCCAGGTTGCTTCTCACCTTGCTTAGTTTCCATCCATTGTTTCTTGTCTTGCGTTCTGGTGCTTTGGAAAATAAGTTCACCCCCCTTCTTCTTTGTGGCAGCCCCTGAAATACTGGAATACTGCTATCATGTTACCCCTAGTCCTTCTTTTCTCTAGACTATCCATACCCAATTCCTGCAACCATTCTTCATATGTTTTAGTCTCCAAGCCCTTAATCGCCTTAGTTGCTCTTCTTTGCACTTTTTCCAAGTCTTGACATCTTTTTTGTTATGTGGTGACCAAAACAGGATGCAGTATTCCAGGTGTGGTCTTATTAAGGTTTTTATAAAGTGGTTATAGATTCAACCTAGTTGCTGGGAAGTAGGTGGGCTTCCATACCAGAATTTTCTTGTGCAGTTTTGCCGTTTCAAGAATATGATGGATCCTTCCTCTGAAATCTTCCATTTATAACCCCACCATTTTTGCTTTTCTTTTTTTAACCATAGAAAACTCAAGAGAAGTAGATAGAAGGGATGCAAAATGACTTTTGATTAATACTACAAGGAACCACCCATATGAAATTACCTAGTCTTAATTCTAAGTAAATTTCTTTGGGGTTAAGCACACTGTAAGCAGTCATATTAAGAGAGCATAATCTTGCTTGAATATTCCAAGGAGAGTTTTAAAAGGCAGTTTACATCACTGCCTCTCCTTTCCTGTATCTAGAACCTGGTTACTTATCCTAGCAGCAGGAAGAAGTGGTACCAAGCACTTGCCTTGCTAGAATATGCTTCCCCAATGGATAAATGAGGTCATTTCCATTGTTTCCTTTAGAGAAAAGGAGTTTGTCAAGTAGTCAAGAATCTTGAGTGGAGGAAGACAGATCAACCAATCACTCTGAGATTTCTGCACCAAATGAACCATTTCTATCTCTGGTCTAGATTTTCCCCACTCATTTGAGACCTTGTGCCCTTGACTGATTTAGACCCAATAGTGAAACTGTGAACATGTGAACATGTCAATTAGATATTGAGCTAGTTAGTACTTGGATAGCAATCACAGATCAGTAGGTTAATCTGGGAAATTGGGGGGGGGGAACAGCAGAATAAAGCAAAACATATACTGTCAAACCAATAATGTATTGTTGCCAAGCAAACAACATGACCCAAGGAGCACCTATATATTTTTATTTACAAATGTGCTTCAAAATATATAGATAATCTTGCAGCCAGATCAGGGAGTTACCAGCCGAGTTATTGTTATCAACTGACAAAGGGGAAAGTAGCTATACATTTCCAGTATAAAACACTGCTTAGCTTATTGGTAGAACAGTTTCTATCCATGAATCTGAAACTTTAATTGTCTGATGGAACTTCCTGATATACCAGCCCTTTCCTGTCAAGATCCTGACTTTTGGTTTTGGGGAGGGGGGGGGAGAGCCTAAACCAGGGCTGGCTTGGCTTTAGCTTATCTCCTGACTTATTGACTACTTTTCTGATTGTATTCAACAACTCAGTCCCATATGGGAAAATGCTTAATCCTGTGCCTTGAAAGCAGACAATCAGGAAAGCCCTAGTCAGAAGAGGTGGGGGGGGTGTTCCCATTTAACAAAAATAAAATAAAAAAATCATGATGGCCAAACTGAACCACTGAGGACAGTACATTAACATTGCAGACAAAGCACACATACAAACAAACAAACAAACACACACACACACACACACTTCTATCTGATCACCATGGATAAAATTTAGAGAGAGACTCTCTGTTCCCAGAGCTGACTGGGTTTTGGATTTTGTCTGCCGATAGCAATATTAGCCCTCCGTGTACCCCTTCTGTCATGTTTACATGATCAAGGGAGGCTCAATGAACCAGAAGCAAATTCCAATTGAAAAGATCATGGGATTGCCTAGAACTGTGCTGGAAGACAGATGATGTGTAAGAAACGTTGCTTTCCTTTAGCTTTCCTGACTTGGTGTCTTCAGGATAGACTGGTTCCAGTCACTATAGACACTATACATCTGGACGTGCTTTTTCAAGAGGCAACTGGACTTTCTGGTTTTTCTTTGAAGACGTTTCACTTCTTCAGCTCTTGGATGAGAAGCAAAACGTTTTCAAAGAAAAACCAGAAAGTCCAGTTGCCTCTTGAAAAAGCACCTTTGGGACAAACATGACCTGGATGACTGAGAATCTTCATAGACATTCGCTCCAGTCTGGAGTTGGCTGTTGCAGTTGACTCACATGTTTTCAGTTCTCTTGTGTCTGTTGAACATTCTTACATTATAGGAGTAGCAAAGGATGGCAACCCTAACACCTATCCTCAATATTTCCTTTTTAAAGAATCAATTGCTATACTTGGCAATTTTATCTATTTTAAATAGTCCTATTATTCCCATTCTCAGTTTATGAGACATACATTCAATTATCAATAGGTCCATCTTTTTGTCCTGTGCAGATCTCTTAAGAGTTGTGCATTGTTGAATCACCTATCCAAAGTCAATCAGGGTGACACTTTAGAATTGCAGATAATCATAAAACCAATAAACAAAACTTGCAACTGACTGTCCCCCCCCCCCAAAAAGAAACTTATTCAGGTCAAATATGATTGGCTCCCTTTTCAATCCAGAGCCTTTCATTTTTGTAACTATTCTGAAATCCAGCATTTTGAATGGGTGCTTATGTGACTGTATGCACACACACACACAAGCATAGATACACACATACACACACTGTCTTATACAAATACTCATAGTATTGCATAACCCACTGTTCAGAGCTGCTCCAAACTAATACATGAAAACAGATAGACAAAAGCCACTAAAAATATTGAACAATGACAAAAAATATGGCCAACGATATTTGAATAAGCAGATCGGGGAAATTGTCACCTGCAGTTAGGAAAAGGGAATGCAGCCTCCAAAGTGTATATCAAGCACTTTCTTAAAAGGAAGCTTTATTTATATACTGATGCAGGCACACAAGGGGGACATTTCTGCATAATTTATCATTAGTCGCAGTGGAAATTATATGCACTAGGTTCCTAACCTCCCACCACCACTTCTTACTTAGTGATCAAAATTATAATGAAAATGCTGATAGAAATACATCCTTTAGAAAAACAAATAGCAAGGAAACGTGAACCTGTCACACTGGAATTGTGGTATGGAATGATTGTACAATTAAGCAAAAGTGTTGATTTTCATTAAGTATCCTGGGAAATTGTTTTGGAGGAACCAAATTAGTTGATGGTGGGGCGCTACTCCCACATCGCAGGGAGGCGGAGCCGATTAAGTGGTTCTACCCCAGACGCCTAATGGACCCTGAAGGGTTCCAGAAGGAGCTTGGGGAGATACCTGACTCCCTTGTCCACAATCCGGCGGAGTCCCTGGTGGCTGCCTGGAATAGGGCGGCATCTGGGGCACTGGACCGGATTGCGCCTTTGCGACCTCTCCATGGCGGTGGATCCAGGAAAGCTCCCTGGTTTACCGAGGAGCTCCGGGAGATGAAGCGCCAGAAGAGACGTCTAGAGCGACGCTGGAGGACCAGTAACTCCGAATCTGACCGAACACTCTTAAGAGCCTTTATTAGGACTTATTTAGTGCGGAGTCCCTGGTGGCTGCCTGGAATAGGGCGGCATCTGGGGCACTGGACCGGATTGCGCCTTTGCGACCTCTCCATGGCGGTGGATCCAGGAAAGCTCCCTGGTTTACCGAGGAGCTCCAGGAGATGAAGCGCCAGAAGAGACGTCTAGAGCGACGCTGGAGGACCAGTACCTCCGAATCTGACCGAACACTTTTAAGAGCCTTTATTAGGACTCATTTAGTGGCGATACGGGCGCCAAAATGTTTGCATTTTGC
>QLTV01000597.1:2665745-2693459 GCA_003457575.1 Thermophis baileyi | reverse complement strand
CTGGTACCGTCGTCGTCGTCGTCCTCCCCCCCCCCGGCTCGGCGCCAACTTTTGCCGGACTGCTCCGCTGTTTGTTATGCCAAACCCCACTCGCCGTCGTTTCTTGGGCGGTTTGCATTGGGTTTGCATTGGGAACCCGCGCGTCGGAGGAGCCGGGCCGTCCGGGGAAAGGCGGGCGGCGGGGTTGATCATGAGATAAACTGCCCCCCCCCCGGTCTCTTCAGTTAAGGCCGCCTCTGCCACAGAAACGTTACGATGGGGGACATGAGGGCGGATCTTTCTCGACTGGTGCCCTTTTCTTTATGACCCTGTCGGTTAAGAATGAATGGGAGTGTTAGTTCAACGAATCCAGAGGGCACTGCTTTATAGAGAGAAAGGATTTCCCCCCCCAACAGCACCGTCCAAATGCATACAGACACAGACACAGACACACACACACACACACACACACACACACACACACACACACACAGTGGACCCAATTATTCTGCTGCTTCTCAACCCTTAGTGGTGGCTGGTGCTGCTAAAACCACACAAAAGGCTGCTTTTCCAGCAGGGGGCAATACAATTGTTGTGACTGCCAAACTCTTCCTTTCTCTTCAGTACATCCCTAGGAAATAGATAGATGGGCCTTGCTTTCAGATTCCCATACCTGGGGGAATGCTTGCAGCTCCATCTTTTTTTTTCTTTTTTTCTTTTTTAAGAACTGCCATACAAGGAGGAGGGCGAGGGGAGAGAGAGGGAGAGAGAATGAGATTTCTAGATGGTCTTGTAAGAGTGCCTTAGAAGTTTATGATAGAATTTCAATGGTTCTGCTGAAAAATGACAGTTATCGGATTCTGAGGAATGAGATTTATCTCCCAAGACAGGGAAAATTAATCAGGCCTTTCCTAAAGGCAGGAATTCCCTTTCCTAGGATTGCAGGCTACAGGGCTCATGAGTTGTCCAGCTGTTAAGTCTTTATCAGAGAACAAGATGTGCTGATTGGATGCCTGAAAGAGCTTGTTGCCTTCATCAGCTTCTATGTGTGAATTGAGAAGAGGTGCCATCAAGCAGTTAAATGTCCTGGCCTAACCTTGATCCCTCCAGGGTTTTTTTGTTGTTGTTGTTGTTGTTTTTATTGGAGAGATAAATGAAAGAATAAAGACTTGGGAGAGTGATTGCTCTTCTTTAATCATCCTACCTCACTTACAAAACCTTAGAAAGGGAGACATGCAGGCATTATGCCCTTCCTTTGGTGAACTTTCCATTATTTCTTATCACTTCACATTTTTTCTCAAGAGAAAGAGGCGATGGAGGGGGGAGGGAGGGAGGGAGGGGAGAGAGAGGCAGAGAGAGAGAGAGAGAGAGTGAGTGAGTGAAGGAAGGAAGAGAAACCAGAATACTAGCACAAGGTCTTTTGGTGGTTAGTGCTGGGAGTCACCGTTTAGAAGCCCTAAAGGAAAAAGTTGCATCTAAAATGCTTCAGAACATAGCAATTTGATTTTATGTAGAAACCAAATTGCAATCATTGCAGGAAGAGAGCTGTGTTGGTCTGTGGGAGCCAACGATCAGGAATCTGACAGCACCAGAAGGAATTTGGTAACATTTCAATATTTTTCAATTTCAATATTTTTTGTTCGGTTGTTTGGTGCCTTTGACACAGTGTTGACTCCTGGCACCGGCCTTACATGTCCCAACAGTTTTCTTGGTGAGATTTTAGAAGTGGTTTGCCCTTGCCTCTTTCCTAGGGCTAAGAGAGAATGAATGGCCCAAGGTCACCAAGCTGGCTTTGCACCTAAGGCAGGACTAGAACTCACAGTCTCCCAGTTTCTAGCCCAGTTCCTTAATCATGATACCAAATTAGTTCTCACTTTGGCTCAACATACTCAAAATAATTAGAATGAGTAAGTAGCAAAATGAAATACCATTGCATAAATGTTAAAAAACATGACACGGAAAGCGATTCTGATTTATCTTTAGTTGTGATAGAGAAGTATACCCTATCCAAACAGATGGAGTTTTTCTTGGTAGTGGATTAGGTAGTGGATTAGGGCCACTAATGGTTTTGGGCCAATCTCTCAGTCCAACCTCACAGGCTTGTTGTAGAAAAAGTGAAGGCCAGACCACTCTATATGGTGCCTTGAATACTGGAGGAAAAATGAAGACAAGTAACAAAGAACAAATGACTACAGGTAGTCCTTGAACTACGACCACATTTGAGCCCAACATTTATGCTGCTAAGTGAATCATTTGTTAAGTGAGTTTATGATTTTTCTTGCCGCTGTTGTTAAGTGAATCATTGCATTTGTTATGTTAATAACATGGTTGTTAAGTGAATCCGGATTCCCCATTCACTTTGGTTGTCAGAAGGTCGCAAAAGCGGATCATACGACCCCAGGACACTGCAACCGTCATAAATACGAACCACTTGCCAAGCGTCTGAATTTTGATCATATGACCATGGGGATGCTGCAACGGTTGTAAGTGTGAAAAACAGTCATAAGTCACTTTTTCCAGTGCCAGTAACTTTGAACGGTCACTAAATGAACTGTTGTAAATCGAGGACTACCTGTAATCTGACACAAACTTTATTGCCTTTGAAGGAGGTCTTGGACTTCTTCTTCTCTCTCTCATACCTCACTTCCATCCCATCCCCACAACTATTTGGATAATTTTGCTAGCTTCCTTGTAGATTTGATTCAATCCTCAAACCAACCTCCCTACAACATAATCCCATCTGGACACCCTGGGAATCCTGTGAATTTGGAAGCCAAGAGGTTGGGATAGAGGTAGTGGTGGTATTCAGCCGGTTCTATCCGGATCGGGTAGAACCGGTAGCGCTGACTGTGGGTGTCCCTGCCCACCCGCCCAGACGTAAGCACGTTGCGTTTTTGACGCTGTGCGCATGCACAGAAGGCTTTGCGCATGCGTGGATGAGGCACGTGCACTCCCATTTGCAAACCAGTAGGGAAGGTAAGTGAATACCACCCCTGAATAGAGGCTGGTTATTCCAATGAATATTTGCTTCATTTTGACACATTCTAACATATGTACCCATTGCCTTACTCCCATTGCATGTTGGAGTAGGCAACGTGTTGCATGAAAAGGGAAAGGGATAATATGCAAAAAAATAAAAAAAAATTAGAAGGACTAAAATAGCAATAGCAATAGCACTTAGACTTATATACCGCTTCATAGTGCTTTACAGCCATCTCTAAGCGGTTTACAGAGTCAGCATATTGCCCCCAACAATCTGGGTCCTCATTTTACCCACCTCGGAAGGATGGAAGGCTGAGTCAACCTTGAGCCGGGTGAGATTTGAACTGCCGAACTGCAGCTAGCAGTCAGCTGAAGTAGCCTGCAGTGCTGCACTCTAACCACTGCGCCACCTACAGATCTACAGCTAGATCTCATTTACACTAGTGTCATTCACTCTGCAGCTCCATTCCTTTCTGTCCTTGGTAATCGTCCTTCTTTCCACCATGTCCAAACTCCACTTGCTACCTTTTCTTTGAGTTACATTTCAAAGAACATGCATTGGAAATGCTTCACTTTTTGATAATAGTTTGAATAATCGCAGTGGCGAAATGTCTGTACTGAAAATATTTAGATAACCTTTAGATAGGTGACAAAGGCTGGATTTGAAGACTTTGAGTATTCTAAGAATAGACTATTGTAATATGTTGATAATGGGAGGACCCGTACAGTGAAACATCAGCCCAGTGAAAAAAATGATTAATGTTGAATGGATTTCAAATTTCTTTCCTTTTTTAAAAAAACTTGCAAGTTTAGCATTACATATATGAATATAACTGAGGCTATGCAAAAAAATATGTCCTTCAATCCTTGTCCTATCTGCTCCTCCTCAATCTCAGAGTACCTTAGAATTTATTTTGGGTTAGTCTGGGGACTCATTTTATATCTGCAAGATAATCAAAGTTTTTGTTCTTTGTTATCCTTTAAAAAAAAAAACACACCCCTTCCAGGCTGTCCCTGCTTTGTGATTAAAAAAAAAAAGCCAAGGAAAGAAGTTTCCTTGAGACATCTTTCCTTGGAAATTAAATACAGCTAGTCTGCGGTGGCTCAGTGGCTAAGACGCTGAGCTTGTCGATCAGAAAGGTTGGCAGTTCAGCGGTTCGAATCCCTAGCGCTGCATAACGGAGTGAGCTCCCGTTACTTACCCCAGCTTCTGCCAACCTAGCAGTTCGAAAGCATGTAAAAATGCAAGTAGAAAAATAGGGACCACCTTGGTGGGAAGGTAACAGCGTTCCGTGCGCCTTCGGCGTTTAGTCATGCTGGCCACATGACCACGGAGACGTCTTCGGACAGCGCTGGCTCTTCGGCTTTGAAACGGAGATGAGCACCGCCCCCTAGAGTCGGGAACGACTAGCAAGTATGTGCGAGGGGAACCTTTACCTTTACCTTTAGTCCTCATTTAGTGACCACAATTAGGACTGGCAATTTGGTTGTTAAATGAAGTGGTCACTAAGTGAAAACACGATAATGCTTATGAACTTACTTGAGCTTTCCTTGCTTTACAGACCTGCAAAGTTTATAAATGAAAAGACTGTTTGCAAAGTGGCTGGTTTGCAACATTGTTTTTTCATCACTGTCGCGACTGCAAAATGGACGCTAAATGAATCAGTTGCCAAACAGGGACTACCTATAATTTCTCTCCTATTAGTTTTATTGGAAATGCTTGGGGAAAAAAATGGATTAGAATATGTTGACTCAGCATTACTAATAATACTTGTAAATTCAGGTAGTGGGCATTGTAATTTGTGAGGAATAATTTGGCAAAAATGGACACACAGCAAATAGCAATAGCAACAGCACTTAGACTTATATACCGCTTCACAGTGCCTTACAGCCCTCTCTAAGAGGTTTACAAGAGTCAGCATATTGCCCCCAACAACAATCTGGGTCCTCATTTTACTGACCTTGGAAAGATGGAAGGCTGAGTCAACTTTGAGCTGGTCAGGATCGAACTCCTGGCAGTGAGCAGTGAGTTAGCCTGCAATACTGAATTCTAACCACTGCGCCACCACGACTCTTGGTTATGAATGGAAATGGTTATGAATAGGCCTTTGCAGAAACAGCATCTCAGGTATGGAAGAACCTCTGCAGGAAAGCCTGTTATCTTTTCAGCACCAGAGGGAATACCTTCCTATTTCCTTGGGCATTTCAGTCTCCTTATCTTGCTTTTATAGTTCAGTGTCAAGAGTGTTGCTTTGCATGCAGAGGGTCTGAGGGTTCAGCCGCCAGCAATTCCAAGCAAGCCTATAAAAGTAAACACCAGATTAAATATAAAGGGCTGTTTGAAACCCTGATGAGCCACTGCCAGTCCTTGCCAACAGTGCTGGGCTAGCTAGACCAGGGGGGTCTCACTCTATTCAAGGAGGCTCCCTGAGATGCGTTTTAAGTAGTTTTAGCTCCATGACATTTTTACATGCTTATATTAGCCTCCGTTGTTTATAATTGCTGTTTTAATTGATTCTTGTAATTGGTTTTTTGTTGTTGTTGTTGTACTACTTTTGATTTACACGGGTTTTATTCGCGCTTTATTAGTACATTGGATTGAGAACTATTACCTAGAGGGTGACAGATAAATTAGAAATAAATAGTATACAATTAAATGATTACTCTCTCAAGCAATTTGGCAGATCTGTAGTCTCCTCTACTGAAGGTTGAATGCCTTCTCTCCAAGACTATTGCCTCTGACCAAAAGTGTCATATATTGAGGATGGGAAAGCTCTTGTATCAATTCAATTCAACACCAATTCAATTGAGTATCAAGCTCTTGACTGTTTGGGAGGAGGAGGCTTACACTAATGTTATATTTTAGAGTAACCAGAAAATGTAGAATAAGGTACAAATGAAGTTTCTTCCTCCTCTTTGGGAACAGACAGCAGACTAATAAAGGAGAATATTTGTAGCTCAGGGTTGAAATGAGGGGTCCTTGGTGCTCTCTGAGCTTGCTTGTTTTCTTGGCAGATGTTTCATTACCCTAACTAGGTAACATCATCAGTGCTAGTAAGGAGTGCTGTTTGCTGTCAGTTTATATTTTGGTGTCTTGGCTGTCTGTGTGAGTTGGGGCGGTCTTAGAAATTCTTTGGTTGGGCTGTTTACTGAGCCGTGGTGGCGCAGTGGTTAGAGTGCAGTACTGCAGGCTACTTCTGCTGCCTGCCGGCTGCCTGTAATTTGGCAGATCGAATCTCAGCAGGCTCAAGGTTGACTCAGCCTTCCGAGGTGAGTAGAATGAGGACCCAGATTGTTGGGGGCAATATGCCGACTCTGTAAACCGTTTAGAGAGGGCTGTAAAGCACTGTAAAGCGGGATATAAGTCTAAGTGCTATTGCCATTCTGTCAGTTTATATTCTGAATATAAACTGACAGCAAACAGCACTCCTTACTAGCACTGATGATGTTACCTAGTTAAGGTAATGAAACATCTGCAAGAAAACAAGCAAGCTCAGAGAGCACCAAGGACCTCTCAGACAGCAGACTGACAGAAAATTTATTTTGGTCATTGACTAATAAAAATACAATCAATAAAATGAACACTACAAAACTATCCCCTAACAACAAGTTGTCTGCCTGTTTGTCCTCTTTGGGAAGAAAGCAGCGTTATAGATGAGCACACCTACCAGGTGCTCATTGGGTGTGGTTAATGCCTATGTATCTTAAACTAAAAACAACTAAAATGCACATGCACCACGCCAACAAATCCCAAAGTTAGTCTAAATCAGGTTTCAAAACTGATGGTACTAGAAAAAAAGAAAAAGAAAAGTCTATATCTTATGCTGATCAAGTTAGCTTTACCTAAGTATCATATACAAAGAAGGCCAGGGCTAGTCAGTATTCTCTGTTTCTTTTAATTACACATTCTTCTTTCTTCATGGACTTAAAAGCCATCTTCCCTATACAACCAATCTGTCCCTCCACCCAAGAAATCCCATAAATATTATTGTAACTTTGGGCTTCTCTTGAAGATTTCTTTGATGTTTCTCATGAGAATGAAGCTTATAATTTTTTTAAAAAAAAATATGTTTTAGTCAAAATCTAATGACATAACACTCCCCCTTTCCCAGGGGTGAAATCCAGCAGGTTTTAAGAGGTTCTGGAGAACCGGTAGCGGAAATTTTGAGTAGTTCGGAGAACCAGTAGCGGAAATTCTGAGTAGTTCGGAGAACCGGTAGCGGAAATTTTGAGTAGTTCAGAGAACAGGCAAATACCACCTCTGACTGGCCCCAGAGTGGGGAGGGAATGGAGATTTTGCAATATCCTTCCCCTGCCACGCCCACCAAGCCACGCCCACAGAACCGGTAGTAAAAAATTTGGATTTCACCACTGCCCTTTCCCCTACCCCCCAAAAATTGAAACTTTTTTTAGTTCTCCCAAGTCTGCTTTAAGTCAAGTGTTTGTGATCTGACTAAGGGCCTCATTGCATAATTAGAGGGGACATAGGTTTGACCCAGAGACAAGCACTGGTGCTGTCTTCTTTCCAATAATATTAAATACAAGGAGAAACTTAATGTGACAGAGCTTTACCAAAGTTTGTTTGTTTGTTTATTTATTGATTGAATTTATATAGCTGCCTACTCACTCACAGCAACTTTGGCGGCTTACAGACAATAAAAACACAATGTAGAAAAAATAAAAATAATAAAAAATAATAAAATAATTATAAAACATTAACCCCCCACCCTCCTTCGGCGCCAACACACACATTCAAATCAGCCATTTAATGGGCTCCATCCCACTCTGGGTCCCCCAGGCCTGCTGGCAACACCAACTCTTCAAGCCTTGCGAGTGGGGGCCAATCTAATTTCTGGAGGGATAATGCTCCAGAGGGTGGGAGCCACTACAGAGAAAGCCCTTCTTCTAGGTTCCGCCAGATGTGTCTTCTTAGGGATGGGACCCGCAACATTACTTGCCTCCCTGCTCTAGTGGGTCGGGTGGATGTGATTGGCAAGAGACTTTTTCACCCTTAAACAGTGACAAAGGAAGTGAAGTGGAGAAAGGTAAATTCTGAGATGTTTCTAAATTTAACTTTACAAATCAAACAACATTGGGTAGTTATTAGTTTATACCTCCTCCCATAAGGTAAAAAAAAAACATATGAAACATTGGGGGGGGGGCGGAAATAGGAGAATTACAAATTACATCTAAACCTGCTGTAAAACCATAAATAATCATTGTATATCTATCAGGAGATGTCATGAGCATCATAAGTACAATGACATGTATACAATGTGACATGATATTACTAGAAAATGTAGGTTTATTGCTCTCAGCAGCAACCAATATCTGGGCTGTTATTAGGCAGAATGAGACAGTTGCTTTAGGCCATGGGTGTCAAACTCGCCACGTCATGTTGCCATCACGTGATGTTTCGTGACTTTTTCCCATTCGCGGAGCTGCGGTGGGCATGGTTTGTGCGTGATACATCCGGCCCGCAGGCCGCCAGTTTAACACCCCTGCTTTGGGCTATAGATTTGGGGGAATTTGCAGAATCAAACTGTGTGTCCAAGTGGCTTCCTTACATATCCTAAATTGACTAGCTATCCTAAGTTCTGAGGTAATCTTCAACTGCCAGTTAAGTGTTGGCTAGGTGCCATTTAACCTTTGGCACCTGTTAGAAAATATTGTGGATTGGTCCTGGCAACCATGATTCTTCACTTATAAGTATAACAGTCTGATACACACAGACACACAGACACACAATCTGCAAATGAGTAAAACCTGAGGGATGTGAAATCAATGACATCTTGGATTTATTTACTGTTGCATCCTGAGATAATGTGGATGACAACTCAGATGGTTTACAACCTTAGCAGAGATTCTCTGGCTGGAATTATGTCCTTGTAAATCACTCAACCCTTGATTTTAATGATCCCTGTTACATATATAAAGTCAGGCCATCAAGCATATGCTCCAGATTTATCTGAATGCTGAAAAATGCGGATATGGCTTATCTGTACAATCCTATTAAACATTGGTTTATTGAGTGGTTAAGAAAGCCCAAAGGGCAGAATTGTAGATTTCACTTCAGTGCAGTAATCTGGAAATGAGTTAAAATAAATGAAGGTTAATTGGTTGATTATTATTAGAATTTGCATTGATTGTTTCAGTTTTACTGAAACTGTAATTACTAGTGACCTGAAACAAATTTTGTTGGATAAATCAGTGAGAACCTCCTGTTAAAAGGGAACAGCTATGCTGATTCTAGGTTTTTGAGGGCAGAGGGGAGCAGCTTTCGAGAAGTTGTGTTCTCCAAGTAGTGGAGAATGTCTGTGCCACTACAAGCAATATCAGACCAATGGAGGAGGTTGCTATAATCCCTCTTTTATTGCTCTTGTAGAAAAAGGAGGAGGAGGAAGACCAAAATGTTCCTGATCTTCCAAGTGTGCGAACCTTGGCTGGACTCAAACCCCAATGCTAGTTTTTGTATGAATTGGAACCTATACATATGTTACTTTATTTAGAACTGGATGCTCTAATTCAAGAGACTGTGTCATGGTTACGAGTAATGGCCCAATCAATTCAGGACTCTGAGGCTGTGGCTTTTCTCAAAGATCCATTTTATTGGGTACAGCATATCGGCACATTCAAATGTGAAACCAACTCTAAATATTTCCCCTGTTTTGTTATAATAAAAAAGAATAGATATCACCCACCCCCCTAGTGTCACTGGTCATGTTATCCAACCAGGTGGGTGGCAGGCTGCTCAGCTACTCCCTCCGGCTGTTAGGAGCTCTTGTTGAGACGACCTTGATTCCCACAGGCCTTATCGCTGTAATGTCTGGCACCTGGGAGGAAATTATCCCACTCCCCTTAGTTCCCCCTCCCCCCATATGTATGGCAACTAAGAAACGAAGTAAAAGGAACGCTTCAGCTAAAGTGTTTTGAGAATTAACAGGCTGCTTTTGTTTCTAACAACATGCAAACTAATATTCTTAAACCAGTTGCTATCGTTATCACTCCTATCCAATAAAAATAATAGATTTGGCAGAAGCTGATAATACATCACAGCTGGAGAAGGCTGATACTGTATAAACAGTTTGGAAGAGTAAAGTTTTTATCCAATTAAATTTCAAAATTGAAATTTATATGCTCATCCTTTGATATTGACAGCTCATTTCAAGCAGACCTGTGATCTTAAGATATAAAATTCCATCAGCTGAATCTTAAGCATGGACAGAATATGTTTGTGGACATCATCTTTGTCTGAGAAATAACTTTCTATGCATACTGGATTTTCCTTGCAGGACGCAAAGACAAGGACATGGGAAGATGTGCTATTGGTTTTGCTTTCAATTGAGGACCACTTGATTCAATTTAAATTGTCTGCCAAGCAAAGGCTATTGATTTGTAGAGACAGTGATTGCCAATGTGACTGAGCTGTTCCACTCTTTTCTACTGTCCCTCTGCTGTCTTTCTACTTTCTGTCTCCCATAAAAAGTTAACACATTCCCAGAACTATTGGGAATTTTTATTGTATGTGACTCTTCCATCATAGTTTGGCAAAATGCAAATCCACTCTATGGATTTGTGCAATTAAAATGCTACTGTTTGGAGGAGAAGCAGAAATGTGTTTTTAAAAAGATAACGGCAATTCAATCCCCACAAATGCCAGAGAGCAAGGGAATCTCAGAAGAGTTAATATATTGATTAGAATGTGACATTGCTTCATGAATGCAGGGTTTGGACCTAGAAAGACAGTATAATTTGCATTAAGATATTGTAAGTTGCATGATTGAGTTTTGGTCAGCAAGATAATAGAAGTTATTATCGTGAAGATCATGAGGATTCAAACTGCTACTGCAGTACAATAATACTCGAAAACTGAGTATATTATCTGAACTACAAATGGTGAATGCTCAGCTGGTTAGGTATAAAATAACTAAGATCTTGTCTATGTGAGTGGGTTTGTATGTGTGTAATTCTGTCTGTCTATCATATCTGTCTATCTATCACATCATATACAGTATATCATATCATATCGATCCTTCCATCCCATATTATATCCACCCACCCATCATCCATCCATCCATCCATCCATCTATCTATCTATCTATCTATCTATCTATCTATCTATCTATCTATCTATCTATCTATCTATCTATCTATCTATCTATCTATCTATCTATCTATCTATCATCTATCTATCTAATCATCATATCTGTCCGTCCGTCCGTCCATCCATCCATCCATCCATCCATCCATCCATCCATCCATCCATCCATCCATCTATCTATCTATCTATCTATCTATCTATCTATCTATCTATCGTCTGTCTGTCTGTCTGTCTATCTATCTATATCTATCTATCTATCTATCTATCTATCTATCTATCTATCTATCTATCTATCTATCTATCTATCTATCTATCTATCTATCTATCTATCTATCTATCTATCACTTTTTTCCAAACATCTCAGTTTCACTGTAGTGATTGGTGGTATAAAGGTTGACCAATTCATTTAGAATATTTCCTTCAGACAATGAATGACTGCAAAAAAATTATGACTCATGAGAGGAGAATTAAAAGTAGAAGTTGAGCTGTACTGCACAAAGAGTAGTCAGCATCTTCCAGGTTTACAGATTATACAGATTAACAGAGTTGGAAGGGACTTTGTAGGTCATCTAGTCCAGCGGTCACCAACTGGTGGTCCATGGACCACAGGTGGTCCGCGAGAAAATTTTGGTGGTCCGCAGAAAAATTATTTGCATTTTTTATATTGCACTAAATCAGGGGTCCTCAAACTACGGCCCCTGGGCCGGATACATGCAATGAACACTTGTGTTGCTGCAGAGAGTCTCTCCCTTCGGGGTCTTTTTGTGTGGATCGGAGGGGGGAAGAAATTCTGACTTGGGGTCTGCTTCGGCCTCCTGGTGCGGGGCTTTGGGCGAAGGCTGGAGGGAAGCACCAGTGGTGGTTCAGGGTCTTTTTGTGTGGGTCAAATTCTGACTTGCGGTCTGCTTCGGCCTCCTGGTACGAGGCTTTGGGTGAAGGCTGGAGGGAAGCACCGCTGGTGGCAAAGAGCTGGAGGGCCTCGTTCCAGTGGGACTGCATCATGGCCTGGAATTGGCTGACCATCTCAGCCCGCTGAGCCTCCAGGCGCCGGTACCTGGCCTTGCACTCCCGCAGGTCTATGCTCGTAGACCTCAGTGAGGTGCTTCTGCTTAGCCTCCTTCTCAGTCAGATCCAATTTGAACTGAGCCAGATGTTTTGCCAACTCTTTCTCATGGTGGCTGCTTAGCTCCAACAACTGCTTCCTGTTGGGGCTCTAAGGAGCCCGGGCGGGCAGGCAAGGAGTGGCTGGCAGGGGAGGGGTGAGTAGACGCCATCCAGGCACCCCTCAATGTGAGTGACATCGAGTTGGCCACACCCACCCAGTCACATGACCACCTAGCCACGCCCACCTGGTCATTAGGCAGATCATATTAGTGGTCCATGGGATTTAAAATTATGAATTTAGTGGTCCCTGAGGTCCAAAAGGTTGGTGACGCCTGATCTAGTCCAACCCCCTGCCCAAGCAGGAGACCCTACACCATTTCTGACAAATGGCAGTCCAATCTCTTCTTGAAATGTGATGAAGCTCCCACAATTTCCGAAGGCAAACTTTTCCATTGGTTGATTCAGAGACAATGATGATTATTTATCAAAAATATTTACATATTGCTTCTCAGAGGCTAAAAGTAGTTTATGATCAAATAGGACACAGTTTTGCTCTAAGAGCTAAAAAGTGTTCTTTGTGGGCATCCTAGCATGGTGCAGTCTAGTTTCCCACTCTATTAGCAAACCATGAAAAACTTCCTATGTGTCAAAGGGACACCGGAAGAAAAGTAACTAACAAATATTTACTACTACACAGGAAATTAAAAGCCAATGATTTCTTAACCACTTTCATCACAAAAGAAAACTGCTCTCCTATCCTAGAGATCCTTTGAAAATTTAAACTAAATGGGATTCTTGAAAGGGACTCAGCCCTGCGGGAACCAACTCTCATCCAGAGGAAAGTGGACAAGCAGAGGAAGAAGCAAAGCCTGACAAGGAAGCTTCAAACAATAAGGGGAGGAGACCTATGAAAAAGTGATGCTGGATAGTTTTCCTTAGGCTTAGAGTGTTGTTATTGCCTCCTAGCTTCCCCCTCCTCCCCCTGGCAGTTCAGTGGCTCAGTTCCTGAAATAAACAATCATTTTATAAGATTTTTTTATATCTTACAAATACCTCTTGCACAGGTCACTTTCAATTGTGAAATAGAAATGGTGCAAATGTTTCTGTCAAGTATGATTGAAATTCTTCCTAGGAAAATTTCCATTTTTTTATGCATGTATAGAGAAACCCTACTCCCAGTTGAGGAAACAAGTAAAGGAACCTCATTCAGTAACAAAACACAGCAATGACACCTCACAGCAGAGAGGGAGGGTGGCAGCATGAACTGGCCAGCATAAAACCTGGGGGGGACATGACTATTGGGATCCCCAGAGATTTCTTTGTTTTGTACCATGTGGCTCACATCTCTGAAAATGGCAGGCAGCATAGCACATTTCTTACCAGTGTCATGAAGAAGAGATACTCCAGATTGCCAGTCTTGGGTTAAATATATATTTTTCTCTCTATTTATGAGCTGGTTCTTTGTGGATGTAGCAGGAGGACCACTGAATTCCCTATAGCCAAGTTTAATGATTTATTTAAAAACTAAGCTGAATTGTTTCGTGTTTTCTATTCTTTTTGTACTTTGGGGATTTTTTAAATACTAAAACACACAAAAAAAAATATAATTAAAAGAGCAGTAACAAGGCTGTATATGGAGATAACAGTTATTCAAGACCAACCTTACTAGAAAAACATCCAGATTTGCTGGGACTGCAGTCCTCAGAACTTCCAGCAAGCATGGGAATGGATGATGGAATTTTGTTATTTGATACAGCTGAATGCCATCAAGCTGAGGAATGATTGGTTTAAAACATAAAATTCCATTGTTCCATTACAACAAGAGAATATATGGGCATTTAATGAATGTCTTTTGATAAGAGAATTAATGAAATATGGTCAAAATAAATCATGATCAAATAATCAAAAGCTGGGATAAACTGGATTTTTTTTTTAAAAAATGTGCCATGAGAACAGGGGTGGGTTCCACTTACCTTCCCCACCGGTTCGCATCGCGATGTTTTGCACCCGCACGTTCCCTCGCACAATTTTCCTTCCGCACATGCGCAGTAGCTGCAATCAGCCTGAAACACAGCTGAGGAGCTGATCAGCTGTGCTTCGGGCGAAGGAATAAAGGTCAGTATAAACCCAGGGGCGGGCGGGCGGGAGGGCCTTTTTTCAAGCAGCAGAACAGGAAAAACAGTAAAAAATTCCCAAAAAATTCCCAAAAAAAGATGGCGGCGCCCACGGACCGGCACCGACCGAACCGGATCCATGACATCACCAGTGGGTCGCTAATGGTTCAGGCGATCCAGTCCGAACCAGGAGGAACCCACCCCTGCATTAGAATAATGCAAGGGAAACTTACACTGATTTCTATTTTGAGATAATAAACAAGAGTCGAAGACAGTGGTAATTCTGTTGTATATCTCATACTGGCAGACAGCAACAAGGCTCATTGTGATATCCTGAGCTGGGGTGTGGTGAAGAAAGCTACTATTTCTTTTTCTGTAACTAAAACAGAACCCAAAGCTGCCAAGGCCATCAATCATAAAGCCTTTGTGAGCATTTACAGTGGTGTTAAAACAAAATAAAGCTGCTTGCCAAAAAGACATGCCCTTTATACTGTTGTTGTTAAGAACAAGCAAAACAACTGAAGAAATTATATGGTGAATTTATGCTGATACCAGTTATAGTCCTCTACCTTAATTACAAGCAGGACACTTTCTAATTAGCATAAAGAATTTGATTTAATCAGAGTTGAGTACTTTGAAGTCCTATCCATTTTGTGGGAGATGACATGATTCAAACTCACTGTCAGAGTAAGATGTGACACTGGTTCGAACTGGACTTCTGTTTAATTGGCAATGAACAACAGTCTAGTAGAATATTTTTGGACATGTTTGCTACTGATCAACTGATGACCTGATTACTATCTTCAAATGTCTGAAGACTATAAGTTGAGGGAGTAAATACGTTTCTGTTGCTCCAGAGGTCTGGACCCCAAGGATGAAAATTTCAGGAGCGCGCAGACTGGCTAACATTAGGAGATAATATCTAAATGTTAGCATTATTCAACAGTGCCTGCTACAAGAAATAAAGGTCTCTTCTTTAGTGGAGATATTTTCAGCAGTCACTGGATGGCCATCTCGCAAGGATGTTGTAAATGCATCTACAGTATTATTATAGATTTTATTTTGAACAGAGGTTTAGATGAAGTGACCTCCAAGCTCCTTTTCAGTTCTATCTACGGAAGACTTCATTTGTTAGCAGAAAATAAAATGCTAATAAATGAGAGAAATCTCTTATGATTGCAATTTCATGGGCCTTCCTTGTGCTCTGTACACTCTAATTTTTATTTATGTATTTATTTTTGTGCTTTCAATTTAGTTTTGACTCTTGGAGACTCTCTGAACTGGTCCTTATAGTTTTCTTGGCAAGTTTTCAGAAGCTTTGTCGCTGCCTAAAGCTGAGAGAAAGTGATTGGCTCAAGGTCACCCAGCAGGCTTTGTGCCTCAGATAGGACTGGAATTCACCATCTCCCAGTTTCTAGCCTGGGGCCTTAACCTCTAGACTAGGGGTGTCAAACTGGATTTCTTCGAGGGCCGGATCAGCATTGTAGTTCTCCTCTGTGGGCCGGCTGGAGGGCAGGAGACAGGATGGACGCCTCCTGCAGCACTTTTCCGGGCAAAACGGGGCATGCAGAGACCATGCACGACACACAGACCCCCGTACCCCATTTTGGCTGGCAAAATGCTGCAGGAGGCCATCCAGGCCAAAAACAGGGCCCGCGGACTTTGAGTTTGACACCCGTGCTCTAGACCAGGGGTCGGCAACCTTAAACACTCAAAGAGCCATTTGGACCCGTTTCCCACAGAAAAGAAAACACCGGGAGCCACAAAACCCTTCCCGTGCCTGACTATTTCCTGAGATGCACCAGAACTAGCATATGTACTTGAATTAAACATTCTGTTTTCTTCTGAAACTTTTCTTTTCTTGGATTTATCCATGATTGGCTACTGTGGGCCAAAAAGCTCAATAAATTACATGCCAATGGGTATCACACATTGGCGGTTGTGATGCATATTTTGAGCAACAGGGAGTCGCAGCAGAGGGATGAAAGAGCCACATGCGGCTCCAGAGCTGCAGGTTGCTGACCCCTGCTCTAGACCAAACTGGCTTTTGCACTCTAATAACTGACTAGAAGAATTGTGGCCTAATGTACAATTTTTTGGCTCTGAAAGTTTGCCTAGATGGGGAGGGGAGTGAAGTTTGCATAGATGGAAGAGGAGTGATGTTTTCTTTCCAGCACCCCATGGATAATGAACCGCAGAATTATATTTATTTAGTATGGATTATAGATAAAGAACATTTTAGATCCTTATTTAGTCCAGTATCTGGGTTTTCATAGGAAACCAATGAACCATAACCTAAGGTCAATGGCCTTTCTTACTCTTAAACTAGGTTCTCATCACATGATCATCACATTACAGTCAACCATTAACCTGTTTATAATTCCCTACTTGGCACCTATCACTACACAGTCATGCTAATGAAGTTGAGGACTACCAGTTTGGGGAATACATAGATGCTTACTGTCTCCACTCTTTCCCATAAGTCCTTATGCCAGGAGAAAAATGGATAGACTTCTCTACATCAGTAGCTCTTTCCCTACAGTCATGCCAGCAGTCCTTGCTCCTGGCTCCCTCAAGTCTTGGCTATGAATTTTCTTTGGAGTTCCTGACTAGGGAAGAGTAGTTTGACCCAAATTGTCATGGCATAATTTTGGCTAACAGTGCCCTCTTTTCATCTAGTACTGACTGGTTTAGCTGATTTATGCAGCTTGATGGACCCTTAACTGAACCAATGAAAAGCCTGTGAAGCCCACTTTGTTCTACAGAGGAATCTAGAGTCAGACTCAAGTGCTATATCTGATTTCTGCCCCCCTTGCTTAAAATAAATTATATCATTGAGGTAAGGCCAGACCTCTACCTGAGACTAATGGTGTTGGGAGTGTGTAGCCTCTAGAAAAAAGATAATTGAAGGGAGATTCTTGAAGTACTTGAAGAGAAAGCATAAGGAAGAAAGCAAGAACTTTTCTCTACTGGGAACATAGTTTTAAGTTACAAGAAATAGATGCAGGTTGCATATAAGCATCTTCACAGGGTAGTTTATCAGATGAACCTATTACTAAGGGAAGTTATGTGAGCTTTTTTTATTTGCTGTATGTGGACAAGCAGGATGCACAGCCATCCAACAGGAATGGTTTCACTTGGATTTTTGCACTGAGCAAGAGGCAGGGGTGAAATCCAGCAGGTTCTGACAGGTTCTGGAGAACCGGTAGCAGAAATTTTGAGTAGTTTGGAGAACTGGCAAATACCACCTCTGGCTGGCCCCAGAGTGGGGTGGGAAAGCATTTCAATACACCCCTATATAGAATCCATGATTTCCAGTCATGTGTACAATTACAGAGGTGGGATTCAGCAAGTTCTGACCAGTTCTTGAGAACCTGCAGTAGAAATTTTGAGTAGTTTGGAGAACTGGCAAATTTTGCAGTATCCTTCCCCTGGAGTTGGGTGGGAATGGAGATTTTGCAATATCCTTCCCCCAGGAGTGGGGTGGGAATGGAGATTTTGCAATATCCTTCCCCCAGGAGTGGTGTGGGAATGGGGATTTTGCAGTATCCTTCCCCTGCCACGCCCACCAAGCCACGCCCACCAAGCCACACCACGCCCACCAAGCCACGCCCACAGAACCAGTAGTAAAAAAAAATTGGATTTCATCACTGGCAAGAGGTTATATTCAAAGTCCTGCTCCCTTTCTGGTCTTCTCTGAATCTAAGAAGTAGGGCAGCCAAGCTCTTGCTGCTGATGTTGGAAGGAAAGCAGACTTTGAGAAGGAGCTTGCTTGAGGCTATGCAGGCTGAATGGGGGCAGTTTCTTGTTCCTGTTTCCCACCAACCCAGCAAATACACTAAAGCTAGCATTTCCTCTACTTTGTATATCTACAAAGGAGTATATTAACAACTAAATGTTTCTTAGTAATGTAGAAGTTTGTTAATATAACATTTCCTGGTGTTTTTTTTTTTTCTGTTCCAGATCTTACAAAACCACCACTGGCCCCCAAACCAAAGATCTTCAGTCATCTGGCTTCCATAGCTGCTTCCAAATTTCCTCCGTCACTATCAAGGGCTGGCACACTTCATAATTCAAACTCTATGTCTAGGGGTCCAAAACCACCCATTGCTCCCAAGCCAAAAATCTCTGCTGACAACGATCCCGCAATTTTACAGAGATCCAGCGTATATGATAATAATACCTTTAACAAATATCCCAATGGAAAACTGGAAGCAAAACTGTATGAAGAAAGCCAGTGCAACAACACGGAGTGTCCAGAATCAGAAGAGGGCAATGAATACATTGTAATTCCTGATGTTGAACTGACCGATAAAACATACAGTGACTTTCAGCAGGAGCCAGCCGAGAATGAGATTTTGCACACTCTTGAACCAGTAGGTGAGGAAGATGGTAATTGTAGGGATAGCAATGACGTATGCGATGGCCCGATAAATGTAATGAAGGACAAGGATACTGAATCGGTGGGAGACAACTCTGTGGAATCATCTGAAATCCCAGCACTTGACTGCCCTGAATTTGAAAGGGAAAAAGACGATGCTACAAGAGATGAATATGAAAAAGTGGACAGTGAAGATCCTCCCAGTGAGACCCAAATGAACTGTGCAGATGAAACTCTAAGCAAACTGGATTTGGTAAATGATAACAATGAGTATAACATGGACGGCAAAATATTGAATGGGGAATCTTTGAAAGAAACTATGTATGATGATATCATTTTAAGGCATTTAGAGGAGCCAATATCAGCAGGAGAAGGTCTGCCTCTAATTTGCAAAGGTTTAGATGCAATACAGTTTTTAGAAGAGGAACAATTAAATACTGATCTAGAATTGGGCCCAGCAAATCACAGCGATAATGATTCAGCCTGGTCTAGAGAAAGAGAATTTATAGAAGATGCTGATGTAAACACTGATGCTCACATTGCTAATGATTCTGAAGTGGACACGGGGTTAGAACCGAGTGGGTCTGAGCTTCATATTGAAGAGAGTTTTAGCGGGGCCACCAATGAAATGGATGAAAAGGAAGATGAAATAGACCTAAATGCTGAGGGAAAAGATCTTGACAACGTTTGCAAAACTGCTGAAATGAAGAATCTGGTAGAAATAACAGAGACTGAATGTGAATCAGGGGAAGGTTCTGGAGAACAAAATGAAATGATAGACACAGAGACGATGGATGACAGCTGCCAGATCATTCCCTTTGGAAATGAGGGCAGTGAGGATGCTCAGGATTCTTCAGATGAAGATCTGGGTGAAGATTTGTCAGGAAAAGGGACTGAAATGCCTGATAATAACCCATCCCTCAGTTCTGAAGATACTAATGGGCACAAGTCTGACTCGCAGCTTAGAAAAGAATCTAAGTCGGATGTTTTACTTGGAGATCACAGTGCTAGTGAATGTACTTTAGAAGATACACATTTGGATCACCAAATACTCGAGGAGGATCATAGCAATAAAGAGGAAACTGCCCCAAATTTAACCAGAGAAACATCAGCTGAAAATTCTGGGCTTTCTATTGGAGAATTGGCTAAACTGGAAACAAATTCAGCCAATGAATGTGTGATTGAGGAAGCCACAGTGGTCTCCGAAGTGCCGGTTGTGCCTGATAACAATGGAGAAGTAGCCAGTGATTCCCTAGATGACCCATATGTCCTTGGAGACAGTTTGCCTACAGCAAATGAAATTCTTTATGCTGGAAGAGAAACGCAGGAGGCTGATATCCAAAACAGCTCAAGTGATTTCAGGGAGGGAGAGAACACAGAAAATGAAAACCACTTGCTTTCCATAGATCGGAAAAACATTGTTACTAGAACAAGGTCCCACTCTGGGAAAGTACCTGGTTATGTGCCAGAAACAGTTCCAGAAGAAACAGGGACAGACACTGAATTGCAGACCTTGAGCACAAACACCATTATTACTGAAAATGTAAGACACAGTTTCTGTTGGGCAGAAGGAAAACCTATAGAACTGGCTAGAACACTGCCTGCAAAGCCAAGACGCTTCATTTTGTACCCTCGATCTTATTCAGTGGAAGGCAAAGACATCCCTGTCTCTCTGTATCGAGAAACCGATAACTCTATATTAGATTATAACAGATTAAACAGGGCAGATGAGCTGTCTTTACCATACGTAATTGGTTCCTCAGGTAGCTTTTCCCAGAGGAATCACCTTACATCCAGTGGGGTTTCCACTCCTTCCTCTGTTGTTGATATTCCACCTCCCTTTGAATTAGCCTGTATCACCAAGAAGCCCATCACAAAAAGCTCCCCGTCACTTTTAATAGACAGCGAATCTCCTGATAAGTATTGCAAGAAAAAGAAGTCCTCGTTTAAAAAATTTCTGACTTTGAAATTCAAGAAGAAGGCAGAAAACAAAGTCCACGTAGATGTTCATGTTTCTTCTTCAAGATCTTCCTCTGAGTCTAGCTATCACGGACCTTCCAGGGTGATGGAACTGGACAGAAGAAGTTTGAGTAGTTCACCTCAGTTGTTATCACGGACTGCCAAACTCAGGGCTTCTGAGTCTCCGACTGTTCTTTTCTATAAGGACAGCAAGAGAAAAGGAACACCCAAAATGTTTAGCAGAAGTGTGTCAAGGGTAGAGTCATTTGAAGATCGTTCGAGGCCACCTTTTATGCCTCTGCCTTTAACGAAGCCCCGGTCTATTTCATTTCCCAATGCTGATACTTCTGACTATGAGAATATCCCAGCCATGAATTCTGATTATGAAAATATACAAATACCTCCACGAAGGCCCACTAGGGCAGGAACCTTTACTGAATTTTTTGAAGATCCTAGCAGGGCCTTATCTGCTGCAAATGAGAATGACGGCTATGTGGATATGAGCAGCTTTGCAGCCTTTGAAAACAATAAACAGCAAACCATCAACCAGGAAACAGAAAGGTATTGTAGCACATATTTATATAAGGCCTGTTAGCCTTGACCACAGAAGGCTAGACTTCCTGTGTATTGGGAGCTAAAGGCTTATTCTCAAAATTATTTGGCTTATCTCACTTTTTTCAGGAAATGCTTTCTATAAAGTATTTAGAATAAGGCATGTTTTTTTTTAAAAAAAAATGGTATTTTATATATGTAGTTTAAATGTTCCCTACTTCCATTACTTATCAGAGAATTGCTAGATTTTCATATCTGTGAATATGTAAATCAAGTTAAATTTTATGAATCTTCTGTAAAAGTTGGACTGAAACTTGCTCATTTTCATTTTGAATAATGCTGCTACACTGTGGATGTAGCTTTGAACTCTTCTGTGTATAATCCAATGTAGGTAGTCCTGGACTTATAACCATTCATTTAGTGAACGTTTGAAGTTACAATGGCACTGAAAAAAAAAGTAACTTTAACCATTTTTCACATTTACAACCGTTGCAGCATCCCCATGGTCATGTGATCAAAATTTGAATGATTGGCATCTGGTTCATATTTATGATTGTTCCAGTATTCTGGATCACGTAATCACGTTTTGTGACCTTCTGACAAGCAAAGTCAATGGGGAAGCCAGATTCACTTAACAACCGTGTTACTAACTTGACAACAGCAGTGATTCACTTAACAACTGTGGCAAGGAAAGTCATAAAATATTGCCAAAACGTAACCATTTAAGCTAACTTAACAACTATCTCGCTTAGCAATGGAAATGTTGGGCTCAATTATGGTCGTAAATCAAGGATTACCTGTAGAATGAGTGGAAGCTCCAGGGCAGAATTTTCCTCTAAACTATTATACTGCATTCTACCCTTCCTGTTTCTTTGCTATTGTGCTTATCTGTTCCTCTAAGAGTTATAGTCACTTTTGGTATCCGGAAGTGTAAGATTGAGTCTATAGTTTAGACTTCCTCTTGGTACAGCCATTATGGTACAGCCTGTTCATAGTTCATGGTTTGTATAAAGGTTTTCATAATCAATGTCTGGGAAAAATGTCTGAATGAATTTCAAAATCTGTTAGAAACTCTGTGTTCTAGAATATGTGTTTTTCTAACCATTTGGAGGGAGAAAGATAGAAATACTGAATCTAATACAGAACTTTAGTAGTGTCAGTTCACTAGCTTTTACCTTGGAACTGCATCTTAATTTCATTTACAGAAAAACTACTCAGAGTAAGACTGGTATCCCATGTGCTTATTGGGGGGCGGGGTATTGAATCTGATGGCAATTGGCTCCTTCCTCCACTAAAGCATCTTAGCAGGGTGAAATTTCAGCTAGGAGCGTTTCAAATAACAGTTCAATAATTCTCATCTTGATGTTCCTCTATATTATGTTTTGATAAACAGATTTAAAACTCTGTCACACTATAATATTGTTTAGAATCCTCTGCAGCCCAGAAGTGCTACATTCGCAGGAAATTCTTACATTAGACCATGCACTTAATTTCTTTATATTCAGAAGACTGTGGTCTGTGTATTGGGTGTTGGTGAATATACTTAATTAGATTCAATCAAATTTATAGGGCAAGAACTCAATAATGAAAGCATGCTAGATATAATCTTTCTTTACAATTACTGATATGGGGATTAGTAACCAGTACATTACCCTCTGAGGGATAGTTACTTCTTTTCTCCCAAATTTCGCTATGTAGTATTAATAATTAAAATAATGATTTGGTAATGGAACATTAGAGATGTCAATAGCATGACAATGCCGTTGTTCACTCAATGAAAAGCAATCGGTTATACAAAAAAGAGCAGTCCTTTGGGTCCAACAAAACCTGTAAAAGAGTTTGTCATTTGTGTTGTAGACTAACAGCAAAAAGGTTTTGATTTTGGGAATCTATTTCTAGCCTTTTATGTACTACTCTGGAACCATTTCAGTGTTACAAGGAGTAGGTATATAGAAGACCCCTCTCAGTGAATCAAATCATCATCCATTATCACTCCATACAGCTACTGAGTACTAGGTGTATAGGTGTATTATTTTTCATTTCATGATTTACAAATATTTAATTACAAAGAAGTTAAAAAGAGGACACTTGGAAGCACCATAGGACGGTAGCAGTTATACCAGTATATATCCTTGCTAATCTGGAATACTGGGATTGGAGAAATCAAAGCAAGGAGACAGAATGATTTGCCCAATACCTTCTCTTTAATGGACTATTAGAAATGAAAACTCCAGTTTTCTTTTAGCACCCAGTAGGTGATAGTAGCTAGCTAATGTTGGGCAGATTTCAAAAGTAGAGTCATACCTGCCTACTTATAGAATAAGAGACTACTAATAAACCCCAGAGGTGTAGGGTACACTGAGAAACTCAAAGAAGTTTCTCTCTAATATCTCTAACACGGGGGAAATGCTCCTGGTTCGCTCGTGCCTGTCGGTTGCCGTAGAGCCGGTCGCCAAGGTAGCGTGAGGCTCCGCCCACCCGCCTGGATGCCACCATTTGGGTTCTTTTACCCTCTGCGCATGCGCAAAGCATTCTGTGCATGCGCAGAGGGTAAAAGAACCCAAACGCCGGCGTCCGGGCAGGTGGGCGGAGCCTCGCGCTACCTTGGCGACCGGCTCTACGGCGACCGACAGGCACGAGCGAACCTGGAGCATTTCACCCCTGCTCTAACATCTCCAAGAAAACTGTATAGCATGGAGCCACCAGGAGTCAAATCAAATTCCAACCAAATTTTGCTTTTTGCTTTTCTTTAAGAAACTGAATGCACTATATGTGTATCCATCCAAGTAAAGTGAGAGAGTGTTTGCTAAGGAGGTTTAAGAGGCCCATTTGCTTACATCTTTAATGCCAGTCTTTTACACCAAATAATTAATGTGAATGAATGAGAATCAAATTGCTTCTGCATAGCTTGGATTCTCCCTCTCTGGATACATGTATATGATACCCTTGTTCATGTCAAATTAGTCATAGCTTCACAAGGAAAATCCTACTAAAAAGGCATGACTGCAGTTTTCCCTGTTCATAGAACGCAGAATGTAGACTCATAGGCAGGGGTGGGTTCTAACTTACCTCGCTGCCGGTTCGCTTCCTCCCGCACTGCGTGGCCGCGCGCGCGCTTTGCACGTGCATGTGCAGTGCAAAAAAATACCCCCTCCCCAAAAAAGCCAAAAACAAGATGGCGATGCATGCACAGTGCTGGAAACTCGGCTTCTGCGCATGCGCAGAAGGAAAAAAACGGAAAAAAAATCCCCCCCCCAAAAAAATAAAAAAAAATCCAATTTTTTTTTTAAAAAAAGATGGCGGCGTCCACGGACTGGCACCGACCGAACCGGCTCTGTGATGTCATCGTGACGTCACCAGCGGGTCACTACCGGTTCGGGCAAATCAGTCCGAACCGAGAGGAACCCACCTCTGCTCATAGGGCTGGGAGGGACCTCAAAGATCTTCTTCTCCAACCCCCTGTCACAGCAGGAGACTTATACTATCAGTCAAATGGTTATCCAGTCTATTTTTGAAAACCTCCAGTGATGGAGCACCAACAACTCCAGAAAGTAAGCTATTCAATTGATTAATTGTTCTCACTATCAGAAAATTTCTCCTTACTTCTAGGTTGGGTCTTTCTTTAACAAGCTTCCACCCATTACTACTTGTCCTGCTCTCTGGTGCTTTGGAGAATATATTCTCCCCCTTTTCTGTGACAGCCCCTTAACTATTGGAAGACGGCAATGGTGTCCACTCCCTTTGATAGGCTAGACATACCTAGCTCATCCATTCATCATATGATTTAGCCTCCAGACCAGGGGTGAAATGCTACCGGTCCGCTCTTACCTGTCGGTCGCCGTAGAGCCGGTCGCCAAGGTAGCGCGAGGCGCCGCCCACCCGCCCGGACGCCGCCATTTAGGTTCTTTTACCCTCTGCGCATGCGCAAAGCGTTCTGTGCATTTGCAGAGGGTAAAAGAACTCAAATGGCGGCGTCCGGGTGGGTGGGCGGCGCCTCGCGCTACCTTGGCGACCGGCTCTACGGCGACCGACAGGTAAGAGCGGACCGGTAGCATTTCACCACTGCTCCAGACTCTTTATCATCTATACTGATCTTCTCTGCACACTTTCAGCATCTTTTTTGTGTCACGCTAACCAGAACTGTAGTATTCCAAGTGTGGCCTCACTAATGCAGTATAAAACAGTATTATCACTTCCTGTGTTTGTGATGCTATCCCTCTGTTGATGCATCCTAGGACTGCATTGGCTTTTTTGGCAGCTGCAGCACATTGATGGCTCATACATAAGTGGTGGTCCACTAGGACATTTAGATCTTCTCTCAGTTACTATCACATAAGGCAAATGTTACTATGAGCTTAGAAAACTAGCATTCTAGGGAGAACACTAAACTGTAATCCTTTCACTAGATTTGGGGGTTTTCTAAATTCAAGTGGTTTTTGATAAGAGAAAATATATAAATTGATCAATTTAATTTGTATTTCATCACAATCAAAGCAGAGGCTTGGTGGTTCACATACATCAATAAAATATATATTTTTTTAAGTTTTCTTCTAGAAATTTCTGGGTCACCTATTCCAAATTTCTGCTATGTATTTAAACATAATAATTTCCCCAAGTATCTGCTACTATGCTTTACCTATTCACCTAAAGTCAAGTACCTGTAAGTTAGAAGTACTGCCCTTCTGAATAACAGAATAACAGTTGGAGGGAATCTTGGAGGTCTTCTAGTCCAACTTCCTGCTCAAGCAGGAAACCCTCTACCATTTCAGACAAATGATTGTCCAATCTCTTCTTAAATACCTCCAGTGTTGGAGCACCCACAACTTCTGGAGGCAAGTCGTTCCACAAGTCATTCTGTCTTCCTTCTATCCTTTATTGCCAATTGTTTTTCTGGACCATGATTTCTCACAACTAGAATATTGTGAATTTATTGGTGATATATATTATAGCTAGTGTGTTTTACTTTATTTCACAAATAAAGCCAATTCAGAATGAGAACAACTCTTCCCATCCTCATTCTGGATTGGCTATATGCCATCATGAAGCCAATCACAACTGGCTATATGAAATTTTTATAAACCCAATACAATGAAACAGCAGGAATCAGTGCTCTCATTCTGAAAGGGTGACATAAATGGAACTGAATTATCCTTCAGCTTAAATTCACATTCTTCTCTTTATTAAAAATCTTGACAAAAGAAATGAAGGAACAATAGCAATCTCCACTTCAGATCAGTGTTAATATTTATGTCCCTGAAAGTCCTAAAATGTGAGTATTTATTTTATTAGGACAGATAAGTGCTTTTTCATCATAGACAATTTGTGTTTTATAGAGATAATACAACAATTTCATGAAACTGTTTTTCAGTGTTCCACTCTCATCTTCATTAGGTCTGCCACTGATATTTCACAGCTTAATATTATCCATTTTTGTCTGCAAATCTATCTCATTATTACTTGGCAATACTTGATTTGATTTGAATCTTATTGCTTTTTTCCTATTATTGTTTTATTATCTATTATAAACTCAAAATGCCCTTTATGGAGGGATATCAATTGACTAAATGAATTTATATTTTCATGACAATACAAAATTCAGTATATTTTGTTTGATTTCACCAGTCCTGTTCATATAGTTTACATTTATCTCTAATAAATATATCTTTTAGAATTGTTGTCCCAAGTTTCTTCAATCATCTATTTACTTTATTCACTACCCTTCTAAAGATCATTCAGAAGAAAAATATATATAATTCCAGTGCATTTCAGTATGTTATCTTTGCAGTTTGCTTATATCTAATAATTAATCGTTTCTTTATTTCATTAATAAAAAACAATTGTGGCACTAATTGAGCACTAACAAATGCTATTGACATTTTAAGGGTCCTTTGTGGTTTTAAGAAAATGCTTCTGTGCTTAAATAGCAAATTACTTTGCTACTTAAAATCAAAAGGAAAACAAAAACTCCCCACCCCGGGGGGGGGCAATAGAAGCAGATCTTGTAACATCCTAGAGTTGTTCAAGAATCAATATACTAATGTAGGCTTGCACAGACAGTATCTGCTGGGGAGTGTTGGGCTTCAGAGTTAATGACCACGTTCTAGAAAAGAGATTTCCTGATGTTTCTTCAGCTTTTCCAGAGGCCATCCCCATGGCCTCTGTGACTTGTAAAGCACGATCGATCTACCTTGCTGCTGGTTGTCCCTCTTCTTCCCTTTCCTTCCATCTTTTCCAGGATTTGAGTCTTGGCCAGAGAGCCAGGATGCCACCTAGATCAGGGTGGTTTACATTGTTCAGGTGAGCAACCTTTTTTGTGGCCAGATATTTAAGGGCCACAGGGGATATGGCTTTGGAATCATGACATCTTTGGATTATTTGGGTAAATTGTTTTTACTTACTTATTTATTATTTATTTATTATTTAAATTTCTATGCCGCCCAACTCCCGAGGGACTCTGGGCGGCTGACAACAGAAATATAAAAAAAACATTCAAAAACCTTATAAAAACATTTTAAAAACACTTTAAAAACCCATGCCCACCA
>QLTV01000597.1:2649683-2665442 GCA_003457575.1 Thermophis baileyi | reverse complement strand
AATAACCAACACCTTGAATTGTGCCCGGAGACCAATAGGGAGCCAGTGCAGCTCGCAGAGTATAGGTGTAATATGGGGGTACCTAGGTGTACCCATAACAGCTCGCGCAGCTGCATTCTGGACCAACTGTAGTCTCCGAACACTCTTCAAGAGTAGCCCCATATAGAGCGCATTGCAATAATCTAACCGTGAGGTGACAAGGACATGAGTGACTGTGAGGAGAGCCTCTTGATCCAAGTAGGGTCGCAATTGGTGCACCAAGCGAACCTGTGCAAAGGTCCCCCTAGCTACTTCTTAGAATTTGTGACGGCTTAGGTGGATGTTAAGGGTAAAAATGGAGGCCTTGGACTTTGGAAAGACCTAGGTTTTAGGTTCTTAAATCCCTCCTTAAATATGGGCTGAAGCCGTCAATCTTGCCCATTCTAGAGATGCTCTGGTGACTACAAATAAGATTCAGGGGGCTTCATACAAACTCAAATTGCTCATCTGTGCAGGCATGGGAAAGAGCTCTGCATGCTTTCACACAAAAGCCTTCTGCAGTCCTACAGGATACAGTACAATATAGAGCTGTGGTGCCACAGTGGTTAGAATGCAGTATTGCAGGCTAACTCTGCCCACTGCCAGGTGTTCGATCTTGATTGGCTCAAGGTAGACTCAGCCTTCCATCCTTCCAAGGTTGGTAAAATGAGGACCCAGATTGTTGGGGCCAATGTGCTGACTCTGTAAACTGCTTAGAGAGGCTGTAAAACACTATGAAGTGGTAATAAGTCTAATAAGTGCTATTGCTATTGCTATTGAAACTATTTGAAAAATGCTCTACCATTAAGCTTAAGAATACAATAACTGGACTTGTGAAAATCCACACACACACAATGGATGATATTTGTTTACTATCATTTAATGGTTGGCCTGGATTTTTTTTTTGTAAGCCAGATTCAGTAGCTCTAATTAAGCTATGGCATCTCATTGTCATGAAAAGGCTACTGAGATACAACATACCCCTCAAGATAGGTGGAAACACAATGTAAATTGCCAGCAATCTTTTGGTTAAAATAAAAGTTTGATTGCACATCAAAACTATATTTAATAAAAAGTAAATTGTTTTGTGGTGGTATTTTTCAACTGACTGAAATGCCATTAATCATTCTCCCAATGGATCAGGTGTGTACAGTGAAAAAAGTACGAACATAGACTTGTTTGTGAATTATGCAAGTAACATTAGCATAAATTTGATAAAAGAGGCACATGGGTATTTGAAATGATTATTTAAAAAAGCGCTCCTTAATATATCATAACCTACACAAAGTAGTACACTCTACCTTTGCCTAGACAGCATCATTATTCATTTAGAGATGCTGCCATGCTATTAAATAGGGTAAAATACAACTCAACCTGGCACACAAGAGTACCTCTGATAATAGTTTAATTTAATTTATATCTTGCTTTCTGCCCAAAGTGGGTGATCATAAAATACCAACTGTTGAAAACAGTTTTTCTTTCTATAACTCACTTGGGGGGAGGAAAGCAAATAGTTACAAGATATAACCAAATTCAAAGAAATGACATAAATCCATTATTGCAATCTAAACTAGCCTTAATCAACCTGGTGTCTTTAAGAGATGTTGTGTTATAACCCTCATCATCCCCAGGGCAAATCACCATGCTGGCAAGATAGGATATAGTTGTACACTAATATTTGTAGAGAGCTTTAGGTGGGGATTAACTAACACCCAAAGCAACATTAATAAGAGGAAACAAAAGTAAACCCCAACTAAGTCTTTGCTACTAGAAAATAAGTCTTGCTGCATTCCCACAATGAATTGAAGTAGGTGTTTGCAATAGACTTAGATGTTACATTGATGATCCTGAGGTAAGCCTCCTTCCTCAGCTTGTCTTCCCTACCAAATACTAGTGCCCTTTATGTAACAAAGCTTCTTTGGTCACATACATTTTCAGGAGATAATGCCAAAGATAGTGTAACATTAATGGCATTTATCTACCACTTCTGATAAAACGCTTTTCTGGCCATTCACTTTTCTACTCCTCTGTGCCATGTGCAATACTATTAAACAGCCTGTTGCACATTCTTGACAGAGGTTTGGGCAGAAGGTGGGGGCTTACTGTGTTGGTTATAAATCACTTGGATTATAATACTTTTTTTCCTATAACTTCTGTTTCTGGAATCTGAAAAGTAAAATGGATGGGACATCTAGCTTCAATTTGAAAAGACCAGGGACACATACATAGAGAGGTTGGGAAAGACAGATATGCTTTCCAAATATCACCTTTTTTCTTGTTAGTAAGAATGTATTATCTTCTATATATGCTATCACCTCCTCTTACTGCTCAGATTTATTGGATGAGGCATGGTGCATTACCACTCTCAGGGAGTCTGTGAATCTTCTTTTCTATGCTGTTTAATGATACACAGTGCCTATATCCTATAGCATTAAAAATGCAATTGCTTTTAGTTGTTGCAGTTGTTAGAAATCTAATTCAATAGTTTATGGTCTGTTGTTCAGTCTGACATATTTATTTATAGCATACACTACCCTTTTAATTATCTGGCAAGAACTGTGTTTTCATAGGACTCATGGGTGTTTAATGTAAAGCCCCTTAATATTGGCTTTTCACTGGCACACAACAATTAATTTTATCTTTATGGACCAATTAGAGTTAATGGATGGGAGAATGTATTTAAGAGGCATGGTCTGTTTTGCCAGGACCATTCTTAAAAGAGCTAATAAAAGGACCCTTTCAGTTGAGTAATTGGTTGGATTAATTGGTATCTCTTCCAAGGCCTAATGTAAGCACAGTTAGATGTATCACCACCAAACACCTTTCACTAAACCATCTGGTCACATGCAAAAGTTCTATCAGTTTTGACTGAGATTGTGTTGCAGGCATTGTCCACATATGGAACATTGCCCAAGGAGAAGCATTGTTTCTTTTCATCCCTTATGTCATTTGCTCATTTTAAGGGGAATTGTCTGTCAGTGCAGAAATCGTTCCTATCTCATGATTTAGACTTTGTTAGCATTATCGAATCCTCTGCTTCACTATTCTTTCTGTTTCAGTTTGGTTCTTGTTTTGTCTTTGGTAATACAGAGAATATGTTTCAGTATATACTGGATGGAATTACCTGATTGAAATGACAACACCTCTTAATCATTTATGGTGGCATTTTAAAATGCTACCATGATTCTAGTCTGCATTAATAAAAAATGAAGTGTCCTGGCTGTGAGAAGACATTTTGCTTTACACAAAACTCAAGCCTGGAGACAGCTGTGTCAGTTCTGAGCATGACCTATCCATTAGGAATAGGTGTAAGAAACTTGTCAGGGTTGGGAATACCCTCTACCCTATGAAAAATAACGGAAGGGATTAATTTGGAGTAAAGATGATACAATAGTCATTTCAGTTCCACAGAACCATCCCACAGAACTGTATTTCCCAACTCTCTGCAGATGTGTTCAACTATATGGCGATTCTTCCTGAGAATTCTGGAAATTATCCTCCACCTTATCCGAGGAGGTACTTGGTAAGGGTTAACCTATCCCATAGACCACTGTTGTTGTTGTTTTATTATTCCAAATAACAGCACAGAAAGCAGTGTTACTGATAGAAGAGATTATTTGTAGCTCAGGATTGTACTGTGGGGTCCTTGGTGTTCTCTAAATGGATGCAAGACCTTTCAGGTGGAGAGTTCTGTGAACACCAAGCTAGGAGCACACCAAGAACTTCACAGGATGCAGTGTGCTCAGACTTCAAGAAAAAAGATTGGATTTAAACTAAACTACCCGATAGTAATTGTGGCTTGCTAGTGGATTAGATCAGGGGTCACAACCCCCCTGGTCCATGGATGACAGAAACCAGGCTGTGCCAATAAGCAAAGCCTCATCTGTGGGCAGGGGTGGGTTCCAACTTAACTTGCTGCCAGTTCGCTCCCTCCCGCGCCACGTGGGCGTGCCACGTGGGCATGCCACATGAGTGCACCACATGGGCACGCCTTGTGGGCGCGCCTCGTGGGCGTGCATGTGCAAAGCACGCGCGCATGCGCAGTAACGAAAAATCAAAAAACAATTTTTTTAAAAAAGCCGAAAACAAGATGGCAACCGCATGCACAGTGCCGGAACTCAGCTTCTGTGCATGCTCAGAAGGGAAAATAAAATAATTTTTAAAAAAAAAAATTTAAAAAAAAATTCCAAAAAAATTCACCAGCACCGGCACCGACCGAACCGGATTGGTGATGTCATTGTGACGTCACCAGCAGGTCGCTACCGGTTCGAGAGAACCGGTCCGAACCGGGAGGATCCCACCCCTGTCTGTGGGATGTGAAACTGCATCCCCATTGGTCCATAGAAAAACCTCTCTCCACGGAACTGGTCCCTGGTGCCCAAATGTTTGGGGCTGTTGGATTAGATTGTTCTTAAAGGTGCTGGGCTATTCTTTATTATTTATTTTAAAGAGAGGCTGAACACCACTTTATTTGTCTGTCTTCATTCTAGTAATAGGTTTTTTATAATATCAGTGGACCAGATTCTCTTTGAAATGTTTTCCACCTATATGGTTGATTCTTCTTTCATCAAACACAATTCTATTTATACCTCCTTATCAAGAAACACGTATTCCATGAAGTTGCAAATTAATATGTTCATTGTTAAGGAATTGATAATGGTGGTTCTACCTACACACCATGGACCAGATGTATCATTATAGAGTAAATAGATGCAAGTCCTTTCAGGTGTAGAGTCTATGTCAATGTATTACAAAGTAGAAGTCTCAGGCAGACAACAGCAGTGTTTAAAAAAGAGATGTTGTAAGTGTATAAAAGAGTCTGTATTTTCATCTATGCTTTCCCTTTATTTCATTTTTCTGCCTTTTTTTTTTTTTTACAAAAATGTAGTGGTCTGTAACAGAAGGTGCCCTAGACAGATGTTGGCAAGTAAATGGAAGAAATTAATAAAGCAGAAGTAGAGGTCATTAGCAATCCAGTTGATATTGAGAGTCTAACTCCCATCACTCTATACCGGGGGTGTCAAAGTCAAGGCCCGCAGGCCGAATGTGGCCCACAGGGTGCTTAGATCTGGCCTACAGGGCCAACGTGGAAACAGCGAAGGACCGGCCTGCGCTGCCTCTGCCAGAAAAAACAGAGTTCGGGAGGGCCACGCATGGTGGCCCTTTTTGCTGGCAGATGGCTGCAGGAGGCCATCATAGTCGAAAATGGAGCCCTGGGGGGCCGCGCGGGGCCCTCCGAGCTCCGTTTTTGCTGGTAGAGTGCTAGCAAAACAAACTACTGGCAAAAGTGGATCCCCCAGTCCCGCCCAGGCCACCACAGGTGCCACAACATGGTGCCCCCACCATGAGTGACATCGAGCTGGCCACGCCATCTTGGCCATGCCCATCTGGCCATGCCTACCCAGCCCCCAGAGGTCAAACACGACCCTGATGTGGCCCTCAATGAAATCGAGTTTGACACCCCTGCTCTACACCTACATAGCTGGTGATAAGTAATAATGGGAATTATCATCAAAGAAAACCAGGTTCTCTTACTGTAACTGCAATGTTGTGTCTTCCTTTAATTTGGAATACTTTCTTTAGTTTGCTTGGCCACATAATAGAATGTTTAAATTGCTGACAATGTATCATTCTTTTCGATTTTCCAAACTTGGTATCTTTTTTCCCCATTATGACTATACAAAGCTGCTTTATGCTGTATGAGACGTTGGTTCATTTAACTCGGAATTGTTTCTCCTGATTGGCAATGGTTATTCAAGGTCTCAAGTCATGGTCTTGACCACTATTGTAATTTGAGATTTTTAAATGAAGATGGCCAAGAATGAACTACATATACAGCATTGGCTCTAACGCTCAGCAATTCCTTTTCATGGACTGTATACAAAGAAATCCCTCTTCTCTCCTATGGTTCTTTAGGCCAGCATGGAACTGATTATCCCTGGATTTTCTGTGAGTACTTTCCATGGAAAGTATGGACAAAGAGTCTGGCAACATACTCAAAATAAACTATAAACAACTTGATTCAAGTTACTTGATAGGGCCAAATTGCCAGAGATAAACAAGGCAAGAGTAATAATTTGGATACCAAGCTTTAAAAAGGGAGAGAGAGAAAGGGGATTAAAAATAATTAAGACCATGTTTATAACCCTAGCCCAGTGTTATTGGTTCACATATGAAACCTTCCTTTCCTTTGCTTGATTCCAGGGCTCTGAGTTGAATGACAAACTTGTTAACCGAATGCCAAAATAGTCTATCTTAAATAAAGTTTATATTCAACATTAGATATTCAAAATCCATATCACTTGGCAGAATAATGCTGATGTATGCTGCATTTATAAATCTTGCTGCCTTCTTGGATTCTTTTAATGTCATATTATAGAATATCACTGTTATATAATTCTCTTGAAAGGTTAAACATCCATCATGAAGCTGAAGTACTACATAAGTGATACACACAGCAGAAGATCCAGGGAGTTTAGCAACGCACACTTCAGGATGGTTCATACACTATTTCACATACTTTGGTTACATTGGCATATGCCTTTGTAAGAGATCTCTGAATGACCCCCTTTCATTCAGTTGTTTCTTCCCATGATGAACAGTGGAATTTGATTGTTGTGTTGGCACATAACAGCCTGGAAAAATCTGGAAATAATATTACCAAAACAATTATTCTTTTTATATTCTCCAACTCATTTGACTGTAAATTTATATCAACAAATTATTCAGTCCCCGCCAGGGAAAATTCCATGTTTTGTTCCACTCAGTATATAAACTGTATTATTCTTTGTGTTCAATCACTGGGATGAAGGCCTTGGAAACGGTTGCAGCATACTCAGGGTGAATAAACATACTATAAACAGGTCAGAGAAGGAAATGTACAGGATAAACCTGAAATAAATTATGCATTTTATTATTTAATTATTCTTAATATTTTTACCAATTGAGTTCCCATAAATTATATGCAGTATATAAAATTATGAACATGGAATAATAATATAACAAAACAGTAATAACATTCTGCCATGAATTACTCCACACAGTAAATCTATCTCTAGTGGACATACTTTGCATATAAACTACTCTACTGATTTTGAACATGTTAACATTTCCAGGTAATCTTCCAGAACAGACCCCTGTAGTTTATAGTTACTCAATTATGAGATGATAAGAGAATGAGTGCCCATCTTCATGTAAAACAATAACTTTACACTTCTACCAGGAGATATGAAGCCAGAAGGCCCCTTCTGAATTAACAACCATTCTTTCTTGCTTGGGTTGAATCTGATCCTCTTTTTCCTCACCCCATCCTGGCTCTAATGTAGAAGATGACCAGGCTGAGCTCAAAGGTGGGGTCAAATGCATCATCAGTCTGGAGTCCCTCCATCCCCACCCCCACCCCCAGATAAGAGTAAACTGTGCCAGTTTACTCTTATCTGGCACAAATTTGCCTTGATCGTTAGTAGATCAGATTCTTGTGTATAGGTTGCATGGAATAAACTTTTGAACTCTACCCTGGTTCCTGGTTTCTTGTGCCTGAATTAAACAGCCTCCAGTACTAGGTCAGGATATCTTCCACATTCCTGCATTCAGACTGGATGGAGATAAATACCTGACTATAATCTGCATATTGATGATATAACATCCCAGAATGAAAGATGACCTCTTCCAGTAGCTTCATGTAGTTGTTAAACATGACTGAAGACAGAACAGAACTTGGAGATACCTTGTAATAAACTGTCTTAAGTCCCACTGCCACAAGGAACTGGACTCACCCACTTAGGAAAGAATAGAATCATTGTAACATGGACACTTTAAGAGATACAGGACAGCAAGATCCTGGCTCCTCACATCTGAATTCCTCCATAAGAGTGACTGATATGGGCCCAGATAATCCATGTCCTCTAGAACTGTGCAATTGTCACTTTGCCACTATTTCAACAAACTCCCCCCTCCACACAAAGGGGATGTTGGAGATGGGATAATAGATAGCTATTTCCAGTGGATCCAGAATAGCCTTTAGAATGGGATGTGTGTATGTGAACTAATGCCACTTTCAAACAAATGGAACTATCCCTTCTCTCAAAGTGTATTGACCACTGCCTGGATCCAATTTCCACTCTTCTCCCAGGACATCTAATCAACCATATGAGATCTAATCCACATGTGGCAATCTGACTTTACAGAGGATCTTGTCCAGTTCCTTGAGATTCACAGGTTTAAAACTTTCTTACCACAAGATATCACCTCTATCATCTCATTCAGATTCCATCTATCCAGCTTCCAAGTTGAAATAAATACAAGCAATTTCATCTATGAAATAATCAGCTACACAATTTCAATTTATACTGGAAGAATCTTCCAGATCATCCTTCCCTAAAAGAACTCGGGATACTCTGAGTAGTCTTGCTGGCCAATATTCTTCAGACACAATAAAGCAGAAAAGTCATCCTATTCTTTTTATCATCATATAACAAGCTTGAATTTGAGCTCATACCCGTGTCTGGTTGTACTCACTTTTTGTGTTCTGCTAACATCACTCCAGGTATATCTTTACTTAATTCATCTCCTGAAGGCTTACAAAAATGCACGGAACCATCTGGGATTGCCAAGTGATGAGTGATTACTCAGTAATAATCCTATCTAGTGCCCTAGTTGCTGCTTAATAAGTATAAACCAACAGAGGTAATATTTCTTCTTCCATCTTTTCACCACAGAAGCAGCTATGGGAAAGAATGATTGCTCACTTACCCAGTTAACTTCCACAGCTGAAGAACTTAAAGCATATGTTGAGGAAACAGATGCTGAAAGAAATGGAAGTTGGATTCAGGCAGTGGTGAAACCCTCTTTGAGAGGAGGGATATTTCATTTGCTATGAAGGTGGCATTGGTTCATGCTCTATTCTAGAGGCGTCATAGAAATGCTATATTAAAATTCATGCTTTTAGAAAGTTCATGTTTAAAAAAGGTGTATCTGGGGAATGTGTGTTTAAAATAGTTTACATTAGAAAAGCTTCTTACGTAAGTTCCAGGTAATATATACCTGTACAAACAGAAACATTATTTTTTCTGCAGAGAATATAAATAGAGCAATAGGAAATTAAACTTGTGAAAATCAGCACTACCAATATGGACTGGATATGAATTGGATCACATATTGCTATTTCTTGCCATCTTATTTATCCATATGATAGCTAAATTGTGAAGTAAATGACCCTGAGAAAGAATGGATGGATAAAGGTTATCCAGTGTCCTTGATAGCTAGGTGGGGATTGAAATTTGGGTCTCATCAGTCCTCTAACTACAACATCATGCTGGCTCTAAGCCAGCTCTTTCTCTTTGGCTTAGTCTGCAACAAGGCAATAAGCATAAGTATTTCCCATAGGGATACTGTGAGAGAAAAAGCCTGATTACAGAAAAACTGCTGTATAAGCTAAAAAGCATCAACATTGGGCATTGTTCTTGCTTTGAAGGAAATGTCTATCAAACATTTAACCTCTGTTACTGAACTGCAAGCTAAGGATTTCTTGTTTCCTTTGCTAATTCACACACAGTTAAAGATCCTATTCCTGTATCCTAGGTATTATTTTCTATATTTTGTTAGTGTTTGATCTCTCCTATTCATGGTTGAATAGAAAAATCAATAGTTCTGCAATTAGGATTGACATTAGTCCTTTGATACGATTTTACCCTTATAGATGTGTCGTGCCATTTTCTTGCTGATTTATTTATTACTTGAATACAGGATATCCTTTAATTAAAAAAAAAAGGTTAACCACAACCCAATGGGGCATGGGTCTCTTAACTATAAATTATGAACTTGGTATGTTAAGCCATGGTTTTAATTCTTAAATAATATGTGCCATGTGGATAATACAGGATGTACATTAAGAACACATACTTTCCCATGACAAAGCCAGGCATATTGGGAGAGAGGGAGAGGGAGAGGGAGAGGGAGAGGGAGAGGGAGAGGGAGAGGGAGAGGGAGAGGGAGGGAGGGCGGGAGGGAGAGAGAGAGAGAGAGAGAGAGAGAGAGAGAGAGAGAGAGAGAGAGAGAGTGAGAGAGAGAGAGAGGNGAGAGAGAGAGAGAGAGAGAGAGAGAGAGAGAGAGAGAGAGAGAGAGCTATATGTGTAAATAGATATACATATTATACATACATACATACAAACATGCACACATACACGTGTGTGTGTGTGTGTGTGTGTGTTCCATGTGATGTGTAACAATTTTTAATATTTCCTTCTTTGTCATATATGTATATGTCCATATGTATATGTGATAAACAATGAAATATTCAAAATTTGTTTGCTACACATCATGTGGGACACATGCCTTTCAATATAGAAAGTTACCTAATATAGAGAAAAAAATAATGTGCCCATTTTTATTATGGAACAAATTCATTTCTTATACAACAAGGACTTGTAGCCTTTTCAGATGGAGAGTTACATCCACCGAATGTCATCCTGGAAGCTGCCTTCTTACCAATAGGGACACCCAGGTCAAAGAAGTGGATGGGTCAGAAATTAACATCTCTGTAATATTAATATTAACCTGAGAGTGCTGTCATCATTTATCTAAAAGATGAATGTGATAACTCATAACCCCAAAGGTTTATAGAAAATCTTGTGGGGAAAATGGGTCAAAAGCCATAGCTTTCTAATGAACTGTGCAGAGAGTGATCAGAGAATGATAAATATTTGAGGGAAAAAGAGTGATTGAATGCTCAACTTTGAATGTTCCGCACTACAACATTTTACTTTGCAGTTTGTGCCTCCGACCACTAGGTGTGCACTAGAAACAAGCGTTTAGACCAGCGGTTCTAACTGCAGGGGTGAAAAGGTCCCGGTTCGGCCGTGCCTGCGGGTCGCCGGACAGCTGGTAGCCCGGACGCCGCCATTTGAGTTCTTTTACCCTCTGCGCATGCGCAGAATGCTTTGCGCATGCGCAGAGGGTAAAAGAACCCAAATGGCAGCGTCCGGGTGAAGTCTCCTGCTTCCACGCTATCAGCTGTCCGGCGACCGGCAGGCAAGCCTGAACCCGGGGGGTGCGGCATTAGAAAGGTTGAGAACCACTGGTTTAGACTTTACAGCTAAGGCCAATTTCATAATTTCATTTAAAGGTAGTCCTCAAGTTATGTCCTTTCATTCAGCGATCATTCAAAGTTACAATCATACTGAAAACATGGGACTTATGACTGGTCCTTTCCCTGCAACAAAGATAATTTTGTGTGGTGATGAAGGTGCTGGCTTAGATATCAGAAAATGGTGAGTTCTAGGCCTCCTTTAGGTATGGCAGCTGGCTGGGTGATTTTAGGCCAATCCGTTTCTCTTAGCCCACCCACTCCACAGGATTGTTGTAATGGGGAAAATAGGAGGCAGGAAAATTAAGTATGTTTGCTATGTTCAGTTATATATTAAAAAGGTAGGATCAAAATGTAAATAACATGTTTCTATATATTTAAAATATATAGAAACAGGGTACAGTAGTACCTTGGTACTCGTCATTAATTGGGTTCAGGAGATGCAGCAAGTACTAAAATTGAAGAGTACCAAACAAACCATGTGACTTACCACGTGACCCATGGCTAGAAAGGATTTCCTGTCTGTCCCTTTTCCTATATCAGCGACCTTTCTAGCATGGCCGACTTCCTGGTTGCTCTCTGCGGCCATCCCCTGCTTCTTTTTGCAATGACTTTCCCAGCATGGCCGACTTCTTGTTCATTCCCCCTTCTTCCTATCACAGTGCATTGAGTACCAAACAAACAACAAGTACCAGGACAAAATGTTGGTGTCAAAATACATTGAGTACTAAATTCAACAAGTTTTGAAGCAGTTGAGTACCGAGGTACCACTGTACATATACAGTAAGTATCTTATGCATACTGTATATGAAATAGTATGTTATAAAGTTGCCTTAATATAATAATCAGTTCAACATATCAGTCCATTGATAACACTTCACCAAAAATACATTCTCACTAATTTAGCCATAGAAAATTAAAAATAGAAATTATCCGAAGCAGCAGAGTAGGCTATGATAAGGTAAATAATGATCTTTTCATCTGTTTACTGGCATGTTTCCCAGCAGTTGCAAAAAAAAAAAAAACCTTCTCCATTTTCTCACCCTCTTTCAGCCTTCTGCCAACTAAACTATTCTCCAAAGCCTCTGAATTAGTTGAAATAATTGCAAAGCAATCTGTTGATAAGGAAGCCATTGAGAAAAATAATTGCACTAAAATGTGATTTGCATAACTGATTAGTTTCCAAACTGGTATCTATTCTCCCAGTTTTTCCCAACCAAGAGAAAAGCAGCCAGAATGATCAAGGGTCAGGACTAGTTCTCCAGTTAGCGAAGGCTGTACTATTTGGGACTGTTTACATGAAGAAAAGGGCAAGGGACTCACTATCTGCATTATGGAGAAAGTAGTCAGAAGATTTTATTTGATCTCGTTTTGGATGGATAGATGGATGAATTGACTGATTAATTGATTGATTGACCTATTGATTATGTGTCATCAAGTCAGTGTCACCTTTTAGTGACCACATAGATCAGGGGTGTCAAACTCAAGACCCGGGGGCCGAATTTGGCCTGCGGGATGCTTCGATCTGGCCCGCAGGGCCACCCTGGAAACAGCGAAGGACCGGCCCACGGTACCTCTACCAGTGAAAACGGAGCGCGTGAGGGCCACGGGCGGCCCTCCTGAGCTCCATTTTTGCTGGCAGAGGGTTGCAGGAGGCCGTCGCAGGCGAAAACGGAAAACACCCCTGACATAGATACATTTTTCTACTTGATGACCTGCCCCTAATGTGGGTCCTTCAGATCTTCCAATGGTGCACCATTGTCACACTAGATGAGTCCATCCACCTTGCTGCTGCTCATCCTCTTTTGTTTTCTTCCACCTTTTTCAGAGAGCCAGGTCTTCGTATAATGTGTCTGAAGTACTTTGAGCCTGGTCATTTGTGCCTCCAGTGAGATCTTTTGATCATGCCAAGTACACTCTTCCCCAAACAAGATAACCTTTCTTTCCCTTGAGAATATGTGCATTCTTCATTTTAAACCAGCATGATTATGCTTTGCTTTTTTACTTACTTATTTTGCACAGAACTAAAGTGAAGGAATACTCTCTCTCTCACACACACACACACACACACACACACACACACACACGTGTGTGTGTGTGTGTGTGTGTGTGTGTGTGTGTGTGTGTGTGTGTGTGTGTGTGTGTGTAATGGGTTTCAATTACCTTCGCTACCAGTTCGCATGCGCAGAGACGTCCGGGCCAGTGGGCGGAGGTTCCTGCTGCCGCCGCTACCAGTTTGCCTGATCCGGGGTGAACCGGTAGCAACTCACCACTGATAGATATATCCTATAAGAACTTTAGTTCTTCTGATTCTAATGAAGGGAGGGAATAACAAGCAAGATAAGCAGATGTTGGGTTTCTTTAGTCAGACATGTCACTCACACCACAATTTCCTTCTAGAATCATCTGGTGTGGGCATGTTGTCTTAGAAGCAGTATTTGTTACAGCAGATTTATTTGATAATTCTACTTTATCTGAATGAGAAGAGCCAATGAAGGAGAAGTGGATGTATAATTTGTAGACCCAAGACCAGCTTCATATACAAAAGGCATTTTCTCAGTTGAGGAAATTTAAATTTTCTAATGCAAATTATAATCCTCTTTTTTAAAAAAAAAAAAAACCATCTACTTTGAATTGGTTGGTTACCATCCAAACATTTTGACCCCAAAGTAGCCCCCAAACGTTAAGCCATTGTAGCACACAAATAAATTTGGAACCTGGGAAACAAATACAGAAGCATCCATAATACTGGAAAGAATATAGCAGAAAAGATGGATAGTTCCTTAGCACAATTAAAATATGTGGGTACATGTACACACATTTGCGGGCATAGATGTGTTTTCCAGTTTTCCTTTGAGCAGAGAGGAAAGCTATGTATTGGCAATTATTCAGGATACTGGAACATGTGATACTGATTTATTCTTTCCAAACAAGCCAAGATTATAAAACTGTAAGAATTGAAAACATGCTGACATACAATGCAGTGTTTGCTTTATTTGGGAGCAACCAGTTTAGATCACAGTAAACAGAATAATAAATGGATTCTGTGCATGTCAATCATTTCAATTAATCCAAGACTATGCAATGGTGGCAAATCCAAGATTATCATTATGAAAAAACACTGCTATTGTTTCTTTTGGGTCTTCTGATGTTAAGATTTGGAGATGATGATGATTGATGATGATGATGATGATGATGATGATGATTGTGTAGAGAATTAGTCATCCTGGAAGATAGTGTTTATATTATTATTTATTACTGGATGCAACATTTTCATTCTTATAAGGATGCATCACTTCTGTGGTGTTCAGTTGCAGGTGGGCTAGGAGAAAAATGTATTACAGTCAAAGACATCCCCATCCTGTGCCAAGTGTCCTTGGATACTCCATACTTTTCTAGTTCTCCCATTGACTGAATGCTACAATGCTTGTGGGGTTACAAGCCCATTTGACTGAACTCACTTACCAGTCTCCTCTTAATCAGGAGACCTGCCTTAACAGAAGCTCACTGCTTACGGCCTTTTTTCAAACCTGTATTCTGTACACATAAAAGCCTGCGGAAGAGTAGATCAGCAGATTTTGAAGCAAGGCTTACCAGGTATGCCCCTCCAGCCTATTTTTAATCCTGAAACCCCATGGAAGGAGTTTTATATATATGTGCTCATATGGAAGCAAACTCTTCTCTTGGAAGAAAGGGAAGAAATTCTGTACATGCTATTGTTTTGTAATTATATTGTGGGCCTCCAAGAAGACAGGAGTGCAAAGTTAAGTACCACAATTGGCTTTTCGTTCATAATTCTGTACTGAAAAGTGGCTGCCATCATTGTATGAGCCATTGAGTGTCTCCTGTTGTGTGACCTTTTGACTCTTTCTCAAGATTAGGTGTCCTGTTGGCATTCACAAGACACTACTCCATGCTTGATTTTTCCTTCCCTTTCTTCCTTAGTTGCCATTCTGTGAGAAATACAGGTAGTCGACTTACAACAGTTCATTTAGTGACCGTTCAAAGTTACAACGGCACTGAAAAAACTGACATGATCATTTTTCACACTTATGACCATTGCAGCAACCCCATGGTCACGTGATTTATATTCGGATGCTTGACAACTAACTCACCTTTATGACGGTTGCAGTGTCATGGGGTCATGTGATCACCTTTTGCAATCTTCTGACAAGCAAAGTCAATGGGGAAACCAGATTCGCTTAACAATCGTGTTACTAATTTAACAACAGCAGTGATTCAGTTAACAAATCTGACAAGAAAAGTCATAAAATGGGGCAAAACTCAGTAAATTTCTCGCTTAGCAACATATAGTTTGGGCTGAGTTATGGTCGTAAGTCAAGGACCACCTGTATAACTAGACAAATTTTATTTGTGCAGCATGTTTATTTGTATAAAAAGCAATAGGACAAATTGAGCCTGTGACTCCTGAGGAAGTGGACAAGGCTATTGGAGCGATGAGCTCCTCCACTTGTTTATTGGACCCGTGCCCCTCCTGGCTGGTCTCAGCCAGCAGGGAGGTGACACGAGGCTGGCTCCAGGCTGTAATCAACGCCTCCTTGAGAGAGGGGTCCGTCCCACAACCTTTGAAGGTTGCGGTGGTGAGGCCCCTCCTCAAGAAGCCATCCCTGGATCCAGCAGATTTAAAAAACTTTCAT
>QLTV01000597.1:2593884-2613575 GCA_003457575.1 Thermophis baileyi | reverse complement strand
TGTTTAAAATATTTTCAATTTAATCAAAAAAGAATTTTTTTTTTTTTTAAAAAAGTGCATTGATAATTTTTTATACCCTCAAGGCAGCATTGAGTTCTGACAACTGCATGGACCAATCCCTGCAGTTTTCTTGGCAAGATTTTGTAAATGATTTGCCATTGGCTCCTTCCTAGGGCTGAGAGAGGGTGACTGGCCCCAAGTAATCCAACTGAATGGGATTTAGGTGAGACTAAAATTCACAATCTCCCAGTTTTTAATCTGGTGCACAAATACTCCACCAGACTGACTAATTTATACTGTAAGCAAGAAATGATTATTTGCTAAAAATGTTTGGTTTTCATTATGCTGAATATTATACTAGGTTTTCATTATATGGAAATTCTGTCCTAACTGAATATATAATCTTACAAATCTTGAATAAGTATCAGGTTGCTGGATTGTTCCTCAAATATATTTAAAGAGGCCTTATGAGTTCTTTACCTAGTGGCATGACAAGCATGACTTTTTTTTCTCCTATCAACCCTTCTTCCAAATCTAATCATCCTTAGCCAAACAATTACATTTCATATCTATCTTGTGAGTTTCTGTTTCATGAAAATCTTAGCAGGATTCTGGAATCTGTGCGAGTAGATTTGTTGCTCTGGGACATACATTAATAAGAGCAACATAGCATCTGCGGTATTTACAACCCAATCAAATGTCAGACACCAGTAGATAGTGTTGTTCTGAAAAGTCACATATGCTTTAGCATTAAATGAACCATTTCTTACTAAGAATGCTGCTGTTAAGTTCATTTAAAAAAAATGGGTAACTCCATTCCAAGCTATTAAGGAACACAAGTTGATTTGTGTAAGTAAGGCAGTTTGCAGCAGAGTCCAATTAATCCAGTTCCTCTGTCAACTGAATGTACTATTACCAATTTTAGTGTCTTCTCTACTTCTGTTGCTGTTCAGATTCCTTAAAACCAAAATCTGACTATTAAATGCACATTTCTGCATCTGGGAAGGAGCACACATTTAAAAACGAAGCTTATCTTTCACAGCTGAATTGTTATATAAATATATAATGGAAAATAGGTTTTTTTTAAAAAGAAAATATGAATTTCTTGCCTGCAAATCCTTTCCTTCTGTTTTAAATCAAAGGACAGCCCAGTAAATATGGCCAAAGAGCTTTAACTACACTTACCCAACACTGCTACTTGAAGCACACACACTATTTGGAAGCTCAGAGAAACTGCATTTATTACAAAAGTCATATAAAAGTAGTCAGAAGGAGAATATTTCAGAATATAAATGGAGGACAAACTCTCAAAACTTGTGGGCATAATGTGAGTTACTTCAAATTTTAAGTTATTGCAATATTCTTCAGTCAAAGAAAGAAGTACTATGTAATGTTATTTAACTGGCAGCTTGGAGGAGGAGGAGGAGGAGGATACAATATTAGGAAAAAACATTTACTATCAAGGTGTTTCCCTCACCAGAAGTCACATTGATTTCTCCTTTTTCATTTTATTTTATTGATAATTCAGAGGCTAACACTGCATTAAAAATTCTGGCATATGGCATTGGGTTAGAGAACTCCCAGTTAAATATTTTTAAACCTCTGCGATGCTCCTCAGAGAGTGAGGTGCCCTTCACTTAGCTAAAATTTCACCTCTAGTTTACCTTAAGGCATACTGGGACCATCCTTCACATGTGTGTCTCATGTATATATTTGTTTGGCTGCTCACTGTGAAGGTGACCTTGACTTTCATGACAACAGAACTGCATACTGGAAGAAAATGGCAGATGGCAGATGGCAAAAGAAGACATTCCTTTCCCCTTCCTTTTCCCTTAAATCTTCGTTAAATTACAATTGTAGGTAAGGAGGATATTTTACATACAGTATTTTATTTAGCATTCATACATATTATCAAGGAAGCAAACAGTTACACAGATGAAATATCACAAACCAGCAATCTCCTATGGGTACATCTTCAAGGGCATTTGTTATTGTTGTTAGTCATGAAGTCATGTCTGACCCATTGCGACCCCATGGACAATGTTCCTCCAGGCCTTCCTGCCCTCAGCCATCCCCTGGAGTCCATTTAAGCTCACGCCGACTGCTTCAGTGACTCCATCCAGCCACCTCATTCTCTGTCGTCCCCTTCTTCTTTTGCCCTCAATCGTTCCCAGCATTAGGCTCTTCTCCAGTGACTCCTTCCTTCTCATTAGGTGGCCGAAGTATTTGAGTTTCATCTTCAAGGGCATAAAAAACCCAATTTAGTAGGCAAAATCACTATATTATCCTCTATTCATCAGTCTGTCTTATTGTATGGTGCTATGTGTCAGATCTCTGTTGCTGCTTGATAGCTTGCTGTTAGTTCTTTATTCCCTTCACTGCTAACACATTTGGATATACTTGTCATGTGGCTTTTGTAACATTTGGAACATTTGTAAGCAATCATAGTCACAACATATAGTAGTATAGCTAACACTCTGCATTTCTTTCTTGAAGTGATAACAATACAGATGGCTTTCTGTAGCGATACTCTTATTATCTATGGTTTAATATACCCATAATGGCTGAACAAATAGAAACTCTGTTGCTGCAGTAAGATTTCAATTGTGGAGAAGGAAACTATTAATTGAGAAGTTGATTCTTCCTCCCTTAACCATCATCTGTCCAATATACTTGTTTCTCTTTCTCCTTGCTTGGATGTGGCACATAATGTCAGGCCATTCACGAGGCTCCATGTGGCTTCCTTAAGGCTACCAATCTTCAGAGTGGCTCACTCAGATGGTAATGAAAGAAGTTGCCTGTTTGTGCCATATGGTTCTGCACAGCTTGTTCAGAAGTTGGAAGATCCTGGATGCTCATGTTACTATAGCTTCTTTCAGTGACTGCAAGATACTTATGGTAAGGATTGGTTCTCACTCCCTTAAGGCCTCCAATCACAGCTTTGGTGATAGTGATTGGTGCTACTTCTGAAAACAGTAAGAGTACCACATGTACCACACAAGCATCTTCCCTGAAATTGTGTGTTTTCCCCTTAAGGTTTTCTATGCCACAATTCAAAAGAAAAACACAAAACAAAAACATCCCTTTTTTTCCTTTGAGCCAGGCCTGTTCCTTCTTGGTTGCAAGAAAGTTTCACCTCTATGCTAACAATTTGGTTAAATGTCTATGGAGATTCTCAGTCATCCAGGTCACGGTTGTCCCAAAGGTGCTTTTTCAAGAAACAGCTGGACTGTCTGGTTTTTCTCTGAAGACGTTTCGCTTCTTATCGTTATTCTTGGGTGAGAAGCGAAACGTCTTCAAAGAAAAACAAATAAGTCCAGTTGCCTCTTGAAAAAGCACCTTTGGGACAATTTGGTTAGATGCAAATCTAGAATAGGGCCTTGATTCTCTACAGACCATAAAAAAATTTTTTTTACTGGTGGTTCCATGTTGAAGCAGACATGTTTGATTTTCAGATTTCCCAGTATAGAAACAGGATATATGAAGACTCTAGCTTTTATGACAAATTTTGTGGATGGTTGAAAGAAATTAACAGTCCTTACTCCATACTATATCACATTATGGAGCATTCTCTGAAAGCAAGAATTCATACATTTGCCTATACCTTTGCAACCAATTATGTCCATCCTCTTTTGTATGAAAAGAGACAGAACCTGTGAATAAACAAGCATGACATGTGAACATGCAGCAAGTTTTTACAATAAACATTAAACTGGATTAATGTGATACAAGAAACAATGTTAATGTTTATAAATTCAGGTTACAGATACTTAAAGATTATAATATAAATACTGAAATTATAATTTTATACATTCGGGAGAATCCTGTTTGCCACTTACTCTAGATCCAGAAATAAGAAAAAAAGTAACATTAATTATTCTTAATTACTGCCTAGCCCTAGTGTTTTAGTGCAAAAATTAATGTGACTTGTGGAATAAGAAGCAGCATTCTCTTTTGTATATCTACTTAGCTTAATTATTCTTTAAAGGGAGCTCCATTGATGTTAAAATAAAAAATAAATAAAGAAAAATATTAGACTTTGTAATTCTTACATGTTCTACCATACTACATGGTAGTAGTATAACGGGAAGAAATTTCTTTCCAAATTGAAGGATTCAGTGAAATCTATTTGAATTTTGGGAGTTGCACTGAATTTACATTCTATTTAAACTCTATAAAGATAAGATATATCCAGTAAATATAATTGTAAAACAATGAAAATGGTTCCATTACACTTTTTAGCAAAAGTTGTTGGAGTCCCAAAGATTCTGAGATTCACAAGGAAAGCATTAATTTGAGGAGCATTATTTAGGGATAGGCTATTCATCTGAAGCATTCAGTATAAATTGCCTTATGCCAAGTAAGTCTATTTGTTCCCATAATCTAGAGCTGTTGTGCCATTTGAACATTTTGGACTAAGCCTTCCCAATGACCAGGTATTGGAAATTACCTGCCCTGGATCTAGCCATATTGATTAGTGCTTTACTCTGTTTGGCAAAATGATTTCCCATCATTTGCAAAATAAAACAACAGGACAAAACTGGGAATGGATTGAAATGTAGGTCTCTGCATACAAAACATGAATTGAGACATCCTCAGATTATGAGGGACCCAATGCAATAGGTTCTAGGAATAAAGCCTGCTAAAGAATCAGAAATGCAGCTACTAGCAATCTGGGTCCTCCTTTATTGACCTTGAAGGAGGGAAGCAGTGGTGAAATCCATTTTTTTTACTACCGGTTCTGTGGGCGTGGCTTGGTGGGCGTGGTGTGGCTTGGTAGGCGTGGCAGGGGAAGGATACTGCAAAATCTCCATCCCCACTCCAGGGGAAGGATACTGCAAAATCCACATTCCCTCCCCACTCCTGGGGGAAGGATATTGCAAAATCTCCATTCCCACCCCACTCTGGGGCCAGCCAGAGGTGGTATTTGCCGGTTCTCTGAACTACTCAAAATTTCCGCTACCGGTTCTCCGAACTACTCAAAATTTCCGCTACCGGTTCTCCAGAATCTGTCAGAACCTGCTGGATTTCACCCCTGGAGGGAAGGTAGAGTCAATCTTGACTGGGTAAGAATCGAACTGCTGGCAGTCAGCAGAATTAGCCTGCAATACTGCATTCTAACCACTGCACCACCACAGCTCTACTAGTTAAAATAGACAGTCCTGAGGTAAATCTGAATTAGTTTGCTTTAATACTATAATGTATGTATTTGGGTTGGCTAGCAAATGTTATGAATTTCTCAGTCTCAAGTGGAAAAAAAAATTAGTTACTAGAACATAGAATCATAGGACCTTGGAGGTCTTCTAGTCCAATCCCCTGCCCAAAGTTCTCCTAAGTATGAATGCTAGCAATGATTTATGGGTACTATGTGATGAACTCTGAAAATATTTACATAGAGGTTTTTCTAGGCATGAGAGTTATTTTCGATGAAGAGGTATTTAAGTTAACTCTGATCGCAAGTTATTTAAATCTTACTGTGTAGTGATTGTTTTAAAAAAGACTTCACAAAAGGGCATTGTGTCACAAAATAATAGAGTAGAACTTCTAGCAATTTCTGAGATACTGAAAAATATAACCTGTCTTCTGTAATATATTTCTTTTGAGCATATGGAAAAATGTAATTATGGGTCTTAGAGACTGTAAGATCAAAAATGCAACAATAACCTGCAGGCTACCAAAGAAATGCAGTCTGTTTGATTCTCAAACCTTGGAAATTGCAATATACCGTAGGTATGACAACTGCCCCCGCACCTCCTGTTAGCAATGATAGGTTATTTAGACAAATATCTTACCTCACCTCTCCATATCTTGTTGAATTTTCAAATATAATCCATATTAATCCTTAAATATCGCATAATGTTATTGTTTATTACACATGTGTTAAATGATGTATACCCTAAATCACGGGTGTCAAACTCGTGGCGTCACGTTGCCATCACGTGATGTTTCATGACGTTTTTCTCTTCGCGGAGCTGGGGTGGGCGTGGCCTGCCCGTGGGCCACCAGTTTGACACACTTGCCCTAAATCATATCGTATTTGAATTTCTTGCACATGAAATGGTAGCTATTATGATAATTTTGAACCGAGGTGGCGCAGTGGTTAGAGTGCAGTACTGCAGGCTACTTCAGCTGACTGCTAGCTGCAGTTCAGCAGTTCAAATCTCACCGGCTCAAGGTTGACTCAGCCTTCCATCCTTCCATCCTTCCATCCTTCCGAGGTGGGTAAAATGAGGACCCAGATTGTTGGGGGCAATATGCTGACTCTGTAAACCACTTAGAGAGGGTTGTAAAAGCACTATGAAACAGTATATAAGTCTAAGTGCTATTGCTATTGCTAATTTGTCTGTCATTTGTGTATACTAATTAAGTATAGATAGTCTTCAATTTACAATTGCTCGTTTAGTGACCATTTGAACTTACTACTGCATAGAAAAAGTGACTTATGGCCATTTTTCACACTAATGACTCTGGCGGCATCACCATGGTCATATGAACAAAATTCAGATACTTGGCAACTGACTCATATTTATGACAATTGCAATGTCCTGGAGTCATGCAATCACCTTTTGCGTCTTTCTGACAAGCAACAGGGAAACCAGATTCACTTAACAACCGTGTTACTAACTTAACAACTGCAGTGATTCACTTAACAAATTGTGGCAAGAAAGATTGTAAAATCAGGCAAAATTCACTTAACGACTGTTTCACTTAGCAACAAAAATTTTGTGTGCTCATAAGTCGAGGACTACCATGTTTTCCCGAAAATAAGACCCTGTCTTATATTTTTTTGAGCCCTGAAATAAGCGCTTGGCCTTATTGCCATGCACTCAAAAGCCCGATTGGGCTTATTATCAGGGGATGTCTTATTTTGGGGAAAACTGGGTATACAATACATATTAATATTCAACTGATTGATTCACCTTTTGCACTGAAGACTTGTGTTTTAAATTCAAACAAAAACCAATCCAATCTAAGGGGAGATGACCTAAAAGCTACTCCAGTATTTTGAAGACCATTTCCCCTCTATATAAATGGAACACGTGCTTCATGGTAAGATCTTGAAATCTTCAATTGACTCAGAATTGCTAATGTCTCTACAACAGGACATTGCTAACACCTTATTTGTCTGGCGGGCTTTAAACCTGGAAGCGCTTTACAATGAAATGACCATGCACCAAATATTAAAAAAATAAAACCTGACAGAAGTATTCCATATTCCACAATGTCTCCAATGCTAGTATTTTTTTTTATTTCTGGGGGGGGGGGAACACCACCCTATATTTCAGGAAATGAGAAGACCTTGATATAGAAGTGGTTTAACATGCATAGATACTGTACTTGATATCTGAGTTATCACTGGGAGTGAGACATCGCTCCACTCCACCCCGGTGAGGTGCCAGAAAGCTGTGGCATGGGGGGGACGGGGTGGTGAATAATCACGGAATGCAGAACAGGCCTGTCTGCAAATAAAGGAAATAGCAGGCTAGGCCACAAAGATTTTGCAAAGAACCAAGCAACAACAGCCTCACTTTTGCAGCTTGTCAAATTGTCTTTACTGTTCCTTATCTTTCAATTGGGTGGGATTGGTTTCCAGGCTCCATTAATCATTCTGTTTTGCAAACCTTTGACCTTCATATAATGAAGCAAGTACACAGTCTTTTTTTTTTTTAAGACTTTAAACATATGCTATATTTTTGCTGGAGTGAATGTCCTTCTAAGGAAGAGACAAAATTAGAAACTTTTTTCCCCCACCAGAGGTTTAAGATCCTCCCACCCCGGCAAATGATGTGGCCTAGCCCTCCAAGATGGGGAAAAGAGACAGAATTTCCAGAATGCAATTTTAACTTGGAAAAATATTGCTGATATGCTTTAGGAATTTCTTTGCCTCAGATTGATGGGCAGTTTGTTACCAATATATGTTTTAAATAGGAACAATACAATGGCAAAATGAACAATACAGAATGCAGTAATTTTGAGAAGCAGACTAATTCTCTCTGACCTTCCTTTTTGATTACATTGTTTATCTCTTGCCTTGTGCAGCCATATCAATTGAATAACTAAATAAATAAATATTGGAGTCAGCAGTAAAGAAGTGCAAATGAAAGTAAATCCAATCAATATTGCTGCTTTCTTTGCAGGACAGATTGATGTTAATAAAATATATAAAAATTTACTGATTTTAGAGACGGAAGGGGATTAGGCTGTTTTGAAACTGAAAAACGCCCAAAAACCAAAAATGGCTTCACTTAATGACCATAGGGTTTGCCCACAACAATCACTTAGCAACCACTGTGTTCGCTACCAAAAAAAGTTTGTAAAATTAAGTCAGTCATTTGATGAGCCGTTTTATGACACTCATGATTTATTATCATAATTGATAGGCTCCATTATGGTCATAAGTCGAGGATACTTATAGTATAATCAGTTACTCAACCCTCATCTGTTTGCCCACCATGGGTTCTCCAGAGCCAGCATTATAGGTAATCCTTGACTTACAACAGTTCATTTAGTGACTGTTCAAAGTTACAACATCACTGAAAAAAGTGACTTACGGCCATTTTTCACACTTATGACCATTGCAGCATCCCCATGGTCACGTCATCAAAATTCAGACAGTTGGCAACTGACTCACATTAATGACAGTTGCAGTGTGCCGGGATCACGTGATCACCTTTTGCGACCTTCTGACAAGCAAAATCAATGGGTAAACCAGATTCATTACCAATTGCAATGATTCACTTAACAACTGCGGCAAGAAAGGTCATGAAATGGGGCAAAACTCACTTAACAAATGTCTCGCTTGGCAACATAAATTTTGGGCTCAATTGTGGTCGTAAGTCGAGGACTACCTGTATATCTGTATTAGGCCACATCTAGTCAGAGAGTTTACTTGTAAAAATGGTTTTCCTGCTTGGGTCAGATTAGCAAATGCTCCGTACCAGCTCAGGATCCTAGCACCTAGGGCACCTGAGCCAGAAAATTGTTTCCTGGCAATAAAACTACAACAATAAAACTTTAATATCACCAACAGTTTGCTGCCTTTTCATGACATTAATTCAGCTACCTGAAGCAACCACTTCACTCTTCTCCGAGCAAGAAGTTTATGGTTGGTGTTACTCATTTACTATATCAGAGCCAGAACACTTTAAAGATGTTAATTCTTTTCTGTAGGATTCAGCAACAATATATTGTTCCTGGAACAATAACTTCAAGCTAATATGTGCAATTCAGATTCTTAGTAAGATTCTCATGTTAATGTCGCAGGTGTTCATTATCATAACCTAGAAAGTCCCTAATGCAAGTTACAACCGAATCCCAGCACCAATCAGTTTTCAGGAAGTATCCATGTACTGTATCCATTTACTGTATGTGTCAAGAAATCAATATGGCACTGTGTAGCCCCATCCTTTTTGTTTGCATATTGATGTCCATAGATAACAGATAACAGATTTTCTTAGACCCTGTTGCTTGGCAGCAGGGGGGGTTCCACTTACCTTCCCTACTGGTTCACATCGCGATGGATGTGCACGTTTTTGCTATGTCATGTCACGTCGGGGAAATGACCCTCTGCGCATGTGCAGAGGGTTCTTTGCCAGCCGCGGCAACCGGAGGACCGGGGGCGTGGACAGCCGGCCATCGCTGCCGGTTCAGTGAGCGGGTGCAAATTTCTGCCACCAGTACTGGCGAACTGGTCCTAACCGGCAGCAACCCACCACTGCTTGGCAGATAGCAATAGCACTTAGACTTATATACCACTTCACAGGTCTTTACAGCCCTCTCTAAGCAGTTTACAGAGTCAGCATATTGCCCCCAAAAACAATCTGGGTTCTCATTTTACTGACCCTGGAAGGATGGAAGGCTGAGTCAACCTTGAGCCAGTGAGAATTGAACTGCTGAACTGCTGGCAGCAGGCAGCCAGCAGAAGTAGCCTGCAGTACTGCATTCTAACCACTGTAGCACCGCGGTTCATAGATAGAACAATCTCCCAAGAGACAAAGAAAAGTCAAATCAAATTTTATGTCTGTGTTTATGTCTCTATTATCTGTTATACAAACAATATTGGTTTTAAGCAGACAGACTAAAGAAGTTACATTTAGCATAGCTTTATGCTGCCCAGAGTCCATTGGAGCTGGGAGGCTTATAAATGCAAATAAATAACAATATAACAATAAGTAATAGCTTTATTGTTTATTTAAAAAAAAAACAGTCTGAATGTTATTCTTGGAGCTCCCCAAGCCTCAGAAGGTAATTCCGGCTATTGGCAGTGGCAAGGGAGGTCAAAAAAGTCAATAAGACAATGGCAACTATGTGTCCAAAGTTCCAACCCTTTGTGGCAGGCACAGCAATTCTTTCTTGTCTTTTAAAAGAGCAAAACTTTTTCTCTCGGAAGAGGGCAACCGAGTGATTCTCTGAGTACAGGTGCTAAAGCCTGTCAGGTATCTAATTTGGGCTGCAATATTGTGAATGCTGGCTTTCTATTTTTGGGGCATGAGTTTAGAGAGGTTATTTTATAACTAAAATGCTAAACTGATAAGAACATATACAACACTTTATCTCAGTTCTTGACTAATTTGGTAACCATTGTCGTTATAGCATTTCCTGTGGTTTATAATTGTGATATGCATATGGATGAAATTGGTTTTTTTTTTTAAATAGTCTTTGTTTCCTCCAATAAATCTTTTCTCCAATAAATCCAGTATCTTGACAAGGTGTCTTTTCTAATATTGAGAACTGATGTTCAATAAATTAAAGGCCTCTAGACCAGTGATGGCTATTTATTTATTTATTTATTATTTAAATTTCTATGCTGCCCAACTCCCAAGGGACTCTGGGCAGCTTACAACAGAAATATAAAAAAACATTAAAAAAACATTATAAAAACATTTAAAAAACAATTTAAAAACCCATGCATACCATTCATGGCCGAATCTCGCAGGATTACAACAGCGAGATCAACGGCCCCAGGCCTGCCGGAAAAGCCAGGTCTTCACCGCTTTCTAAAAGGCTAACCTTTTCCGGACTGAGTGCCCAAAGTGTGCGTGCCCAAACCCCCAAAATGCAACATGTGCGCGGCCCCCACGCATGTGCCCCGCCCCCATGCATGCACATGCAGCCCCCGCAGGTGCCCTGCCCCCCACGAATGCACATGCCCCCCCGCACATGCCCCCCACGCATGTGCACACATCCCCCTGCATGTGCCCCACCCCCCACGCATGCGTGGCAGAGACCTGAAGACCAGCTGGCCGGCGGGAGGCGCATGCGGAGGCACGTATGCATGCGTGGCGGAGCTGAACTGGGGTGACGGCTTGCATGCACACAGAGAGGGCGCTGCCTGCCACCTCTGGTACGCGTGCCATAGGTTCGCCATCACGGCTCTAGACTATTATTTGAGGTTTTTTATTATATGCTTACATTTTTCAATGTAATTGTTGCAATGTACCACATTTTAAGTTTGTTTTACAGGTAGTTCTCTTATGACCACAATGGAGCCCAAAAATTCTGTTGCTGAGCGAGACAGTTGTTAAGTGAATTTAGCCCCATTTTATTATCTTTCTTCCCACAATTGTTAAGGGAATCACTGAAGTTGTTAAGTTAATAACACAGTTGTCAAGTGAATCTGGCTTTCCCCTTGACTTTGTTTGTCAGAAGGTCGCAAAAAGGGATGACATCATACAGGAACATTGTACCCATCATAAATATGAATCTTGATTACATGACCATGGGGATGTTGCAAAATTGTAAGTGTGAAAAACAGTCATACAGTAAGTCACTTTTTTCAGTGCTTTGAACGGTCACTAAATAAACAGTTTTAAGCCGAGGACTACCTATATTTGCTTGTTTCATGTATTAGAGAGTGTTTGTGAATTAGGTGTGAGGAAAAAATATCCTGCATCATGATTATGTTAACTCTCTCTTGCTACCACAAAGTGAATCTGTGAAGGAAGAATGCAAAACATTTGCTACGGGGCTATAGAGTATCTGGCAACGATTACTAAAATTAAGTGGCAGGTTCAGCATTAGGATCATGATAGTTGAAGAGTCTGTACCACCTACATCTCTCCTTTCCCAGAAAACTGTCTCTGGACACTGTCGTCATTCTCAGAGTTCATTTCCTGGTTAAACAAACAGCCATTAAACAACATAAGACGGGCAACGCCTAGAGACACTGTCTCAGAACTCCCTAGACAGGCCACGTGGTTCAGGGGTCCCAGTGTTTTGACTTTTGCCTGAAGACAAATTAATCACTAATAGAATTACTAACTGTGACAAAGTGTATACAAGAAAAGAGAGTGAACCTCAGGCAGCATGAAATATGCTTCACTTCTTGGCAGCTGTAGGCCAAGGCCATCAGTAGAGGACGTGCAGAGTGGCCAGTGTTGCTACCTCTTGCATTTCGTGGTGTTTTGGTATCACGGCTAATGAACTTCCTCTGTACCCATGTATATGTATATGTTATCTGTGTGTATATACATTCTGATTCGGAAAGATTTAAACCATAATAATAGGTTAGTCCTATTGAAATGTTTGAGAGACTCTATTTTCTATTTAATACATGCTTCCTGACACCATATGGTAGGCACTGACAACTTTTTCTTGTTCAGGTTCATGGGAAAATTAAATTAAATTTCATAAGAGATTACAAAAAGCAAAATTATTGTGACTAATTGAAGCCCCATTTTCTTCATGAAAACTTCTACTAATACATATTGTCAAAAACTCAATGAATACTGACATTTAATAATTTTAAATGTATATACAGATTTTAAGTATATATTTAAGAATATATATTTCTGTCATTTACCTCTTACAATTCTTTTTCACTTTCATTGCTAATAATTAAATGTCATAGTAAAATATAATATAAACAATGGTTTGTTTAAAACCTTTAAGACATTTATCAGAATATGTATTTTATGGCTTATCAGGGACCATAGGATTGTACATAAAAATGTACAATTGTTCAGACAGATTTACTTTTCTTTCTTCCTTCTTACAGAAAAATAACTGGTTTACTTACAGGTAACTGGCTACATCTAAATTAACCATATTGTTTTACTAGATTATTTGTAAGTTTTTCAATGTGGAGATTTTCAGTGTTATGACTGCAGTTTGATCTTTAGGAATTAATTCTTAATGGTCTTTGAAGAATAAAAACAAAAAGTGCTTAGATAGTTTATTGGTCCTTTATTATTTATTCTTAGTCATGCTTATAAGTATATGAAAACATATGATCATCTAATTTTCATATGACAACAGCAAAAAAAAAATAACTGACAAGTCTTTTTCATTCTGTAAACTGATAGGTTGCAAAATTATGACACAACAATAACTTTAAAATGATTGGCAAGGAAATGTCTAAAGTTTAAGGTTAGGCTTAATAATTTAAATAAGTCATGCCTGAGGAACTGTGTTTTATGGTGGCCTGAATCTTCAGCTAATGAATAATATTGAGATGGTAATTCAATTGGGAAGAAACTCTGTCAACATACTAGATTACCTGCCTTCACTGCCTTCTGATTTGTTTCTGAAATGGATTAAGTCTGATCAGTAAAGCATGTCAAAACCTAAAAGAAAATTATCATCATCATCATCACAATTGTCTATCCACTGTAGGATGAAGGCCTCTTCCGCATGTTTTCAATCCATACGGTCCTGAACTTTCTCTTGCCAATTGGGCCTGCAATATTTGCTGATGTTGTTGATCAATCTTGTTTTAGGTCTCTTTCGTGGACACTTTTTATCAAAGTGAATGGGATCCATTCCAGTAGTGGGTTGTAAATCCCGTCGCTACCGGTTCGCTCATGCGTCCCAGGCGGGTGGGCGGAGCCTCCCACCGCCGCCCTACCGGTTCGCCGAACCGGGCCGAACCGGGAGCAACCCACCGCTGATCCATTCTATGACTGCCTTGGTCCACCTGCCATCAGTTCTTCTTGCTATGTGACCAACCCATTTCCATTTCAATTCTTTTACTTTCTTGATGATATTGTATACTTTTGTTTGTTGTCTAATCCATGTATGGGTCTTTCTATTTTGTCCTGTAATACCGAGCATGTATCTTTCCATAATTTTCTATATATTTCTGCTTACTACCAAAGGATGATTTATTTATTTATTTTAATAATCCAATTTATACAGGCACCCATCTCATCAAAGGCGACTTTAAACTTTTAGTTTCCCCACAAATTGATATATAATTGGTGACTATGAAAAAGAAAAATAATTTTCCTCAGGTTTTCAATGCCCTCCTCTCATTCAAGAGAGGATTGCTTGGTGTCCACATCCTCATTGTTTTGACATCAAGTAAAATTTTATTTCTTTTTCGCTCCCAAATTTTTAATATCAGCAGTATTTCTGTTTCTCGTTATAAGATGGTTTGCTCGTCTTCTGTGTTTAATATTCTTTCTATTGCATAGTATTTTAAGTTTCCTGGGGAATATATAAATTAGTTTAAAAGATGTTATAAACTAAAGAAGCAATTAAAAACATTTTATCTCACACAATAAGGATATAGCAATAGCAATAGCACTTAGACTTATATACCGCTTCATAGTGCTTTACAGCCCTCTCTAAGCGATTTACAGAGTCAGCATATTGCCCCCAACAATCTGGGTCCTCATTTTACCCACCTCAGAAGGATGGAAGGCTGAGTCAACCTTGAGCCGGTAAGATTTGAACCGCTGAACTGCAGCTAGCAGTCAGCTGAAGTAGCCTGCAGTACTGCACTCTAACCACTGCGCTACCTCGGCTCATATACAATCAAACATGAGTAAAAAACGCAAAAAAATAGAGCAAAAAATCACAATAATAAAAGTGGCAATAAAAGAAGGTGAAATTCTAAAATCCCATTTTTTTCCAATACCAAGGAGAACAAAAGGGTCTCTACATTTTGTCTGGTTGGTTGGTTGTTGGTTTTTTTACCCACTAAAACTGAGATAGCCTTGATTTGGAAGCAATGATCTCACTTGTACAAACACTTTACCAGGGCAGTATAAGAAAATAACATAATATGCAGGGGTGGGTTCTAACTTACCTCGCTGCTGGTTCGCTTCCTCCCGCGCCGCGTGGCCGCACCTCGTGGGCGCGTGTGTGTGTGCTTTGCGCGCACGCGCATGCGCAGTACAAAAAATCAAAAAATTCCCCCCCAAAAGCCAAAAACAGATGGCAATGCATGCGCAGTGCATGCGCATGCGCAGAAGGAAAAAAAACCGAGAAAAAAATCCAAAAAAAATAAATAAATAAAAAATCCAAAATGTTTTTTAAAAAAAGATGGCGGCGCCCACAGACCGGCACCAACTGAACTGGATCCATGACATCATCATGACGTCACCAGCGGGTCGCTACCGGTTCGGGCGAACCGGTCCGAACTGGGAGGAACCCACCTCTGATAATATGTGGTCGCAATCAAAGAATATTCAGGAATACAGTAATACCAAAAAAGATCTTATATCCCTCTGTCAATCAGGGAACTCCAAAGAGATGAGGGCAAACAGATCCTTTCAAAACCAGCAAATATGCAGCACTCTCTTGGTTAAGTCTGCATTAAAGTTTCATCCCATGGGATTTTCTGACTTGCTTATATAAGCTCTGAATCATAATTAATGGAGTTTATCAAGGGCAAAGAGGGTGAAATCATCAAGGTTAAGAAGTATCAGCACATAAAGGTTTTTTGACAGATGATGGGAAAGATCATCCTATTCTACAAAAGTTGAGGACAGGGCAAAACAAAGGATAACCCAAGTACAGTATAAACCTTTAATGACTAAAATAAATGGCAGCTTAGTTTCATATTATATACTCAAGCATTATATAGGAATACAGGAAGTTCTCGACTTTATGACCACAATTGAGCCCAAAATTTCTGTTGCTAAATGAGACAGTTGTTAAGTGAATTTTGCTCCATTTTACGATCTTTCTTGAGACAGCCGTTAAGTGAATCACTGCAGTTGCTAAGTTAATAACACGGTTGTTAAGTGAATCTGGCTTCCCCATTGACTTTGTTGGTCAGAAGATTACAACAGGTGATTACGTGACCCTGGGACACTGCAACCATTGTAAATATGAGTCATAAATATGGGGGAGTGGGAGGGTCCAGAAAAGGAGAGAAACCCCCCCCCCAAGATATTAGGTATGGCTACAAATCTAAGCCGCCCCCCCCCCTTTTAATACCTTGTTGCACTCACCACCTTAATTTTTTTATCCCCATTCCATGAATGCCCCAGTTTAGCAGATTATAATGCTATTAAAACTTCCATGATTAAGCAATTAGAAAAAAAATATAAGGTTTAAAAACATAAAATAAAAATCCTAGCAGCAACTAAACAAAAACTAAAAAAAAAAAAAAATTAGGATCAATTAATAATCAAAGTCTCTCTTAAATAATTTTGTTTTGAATCTTCTTCTTCTTCTTGTTGTGCCATATCTGTCATCGAACAGATATTGGCAATCCTATTTTTATCAATAGCCGCCGAAAAAGTGCTGTTAAGTTTTGTCCAAACCAGTCCCTTAAATTTTGAAGCCATGATGTTCTTCTTCTACTTGAACCCCATTTGCCTTCAATCTTTCCTTGGAGGATTAAGTGAAATATGCCGTATTTTTATGGGTGACGCATCACATTTCCAAAATATTCTAACTTTCGCTTTTTTATGGTTTTGATGATTTCCCTTGGCTTTCCCAGGCGGCTTATCACCTCCTCATTTCTGATTTTGTCAACCCAACTTATACATAACAGCCGCCTGTAAATCCACATTTCAAATGCTTCTAGTCGCTTCAAGTGGCTTTCTGTCAGAGACCAACTCTCCACTCCGTAGAGCAGGATAAAAAAGGTATAGCATCTGACAAGCTTGTTTTGTTTTGAATAATTTTCTAAAACCTAATAAGGTAAGGGGTTACAATGCAGGTGCTACAATAAAAAATGGATCTCTGTTTCCTTTATTTCATGGCCATGGGGAACAGTTAGCAGATTCTCTCAGGAGCTCTGCCTCTATCAGGTTGAAAAAAAATGACACCAAAGGTGGTAGGAGACCTTCTCTGAAGAAGTCATTGCATAAATGTGATGTCCCCAGAAAAAAACTGCTTTTCTTAGGCCACCATAAACCTTACTTTACAGGTAGTCCTCGACTTACATTTAGTGACCGTTCGAAGTTACAACATCACTGAAAAAAGTGACTTATGACCGTTTTCCACACTTACGACTGCTGTAGCATCCCCATGATCACGTGATTTACATTCGGATGTTTGACAACTGACTCACATTTATGACGGTTGCAGTGTCCCAGAGTCATATGATTGCCTTTTGTGACCTTCTGATAAGCAAAGACAATGAGGAAACCAGATTCACTTAACAACCGTGTTACTAATTTAACAGCTGTAGTGATTCACTTAACAAACATGGCAAGAAAAGTCGCAAAATGGGGCAAAACTCACTTAACAAATTTCTCACTTAACAACATAAATTTTGGGTTCAATTGTGGTCATAGGTTGAGGACTACCTGTAGTATTTGATGAGTGGGCCTGGAAAAGCTCTCAGGAAAACATGTTAGAATTCAGGGCGGTAAACTTATACTGTGTTGTATTTTGGGTTTTATACTTGTGTACCACCTACAATGTTTATTGTATGAGACAACTAGTATGAATAATAATATAAGAATCCAAATTGTTTGCAGACCTTTACCCTCCTTTGTTTTGCTTTTCACAGAAAGAAGGGCAATCCAGAGCTCAACTTGTCGCCCAGGAACTTGTGTCATCAGAAAAAGTGTGAGTGTCAGGCCTGGAAGCCATCTTTTACCTTTTTGTATTCAGGCCTGCCACAATTTCTACTGTGGGAAAATGGGAGGAGGGATTGTATGGAGTAGGTGATATGTAGTAGTCTAAATAACATTCTTTCCAGAAAGTCAAGGCCGCTTTGCCCTGCAGCTGCGATGACGTGACTAGGAGGCATCTTCAGTTTGGATGGTGCCTGATTGGATCGTGTGACGGACATGTGGGTGCTGGGGCAGGGACTTGAACTTTCTTTTGGGTGGAGAAAACCCAGAAGCTCTCAGATTCGGGTTTTCCCAGATGTGCCAATATGACATCTCTAATAAAATGGAACTTTGAGGAAACTCAAGCCTCAGAGATTTCTTTCGTTGGAGGTGTTACTTGGATCCCTGACAGTGAGTCTATCAGCTTTTTAAAATTCTTAGGAAGTATGTAGTGCATTCCACTTTGATTCATTCAGCTCTAGCCGGTTGGCCATTTAGTAAAATTGCATCTCTTTTTCACAGGTATGTGGAGATGCTCCGGCTGTTACATACGGTAAGTAAATCATTTTAATTGTTGAAAGCTAATTGCCGTCTTACTTAGTAATAATTTAGGAGACAGAAGAAGCACTGAGGAGGCTGAGGTGAATTTGGTGAGGGGCAGGTTGTCATGAAAAAGAGCTTATTGAGGCGTTGCAATGAAATCTGTCTCAGGATAGGAAAGGGGGGATGGAAGGATGGTTCTCCGTGTGTGCCAGAAATCTGGAATTTTGCATCTGTAAGAATTGTTGGCCAGACAACTTGCCAGGAATTAGTCTAAGAGAATAATTTTCTTGAAATGCTTTATGGAGGGAGGAGGAAAAATTGAGGTGGTGATTACCATTGATTCAGAAAAATAACGTTGAAAAGAGCCATGTAATAGGGCAATCAATTGTAAAAATTATTCTACGTTTTGGATGAGAAGAGAGAATATGTTGTTAGAGCTGTTTGCTTAGGCATTGGATGGTCTCTATTAATCACCTCTATAACTCAAATATATGTTGGGTACTTGAGAAAAACATTCAACTGACATTTTAGACTGTCAACTCTCACTTAGATGCAGGAGTTTTGCTATTTATCCAGGAACCAATATTCACTAGGAAATATGCTTCATTGATTTTAGTAAGATTTATTTCTGAGAAAAAATATACCTAGGATTGCAATGAAAACCCATAGAACAGAGTTCTTACAGCATGTTTCCCTGATGATAATTGATATAGCAGTCAGTTTTGTTAAATAAATACTGTACAAGAAAACTAAATATTAATAGAAGAGAATATTTGTAGCTCTAGTAGCCCCTAAACATTAAAAACTAACAAGAACTAATATTAAGTAAAGAAAAAGAAGAAAGGAAAAGAAAGAGAGAAAAGACAAAAGTGCAAAATGAAAAGATAGAAAGAAATAAAAAAAAGAAGCTTTCAGTGTTCTTTGCAGGAAATACAATTAAATCTATGGTTACAAAAGAAAAGCTTGTTTTTCATTATCTAAATTTTTCTCCTAATCATGAGTTCATTTTTTTTTTGTTACAAGCTGATAAGGAGAAAGATCCTGTGGCTCAGAGGCTAAAGCATTTGCCTAACAAGGCAAGTGGGCCAGGTTCTAATCCTATAAGGGGTAAGGCTAGCTGATGAGAGCTAAATAGCTTGAAATAGATCTATACTAGTCTCCCTTTTTATTTATCAGTAAAAATATGTTTCATTTTTTTTTTGTTACAAGCTGATAAGGAGAAAGATCCTGTGGCTCAGAGGCTAAAGCATTTGCCTAACAAGGCAAGTGGGCCAGGTTCTAATCCTATAAGGGGTAAGGCTAGCTGATGAGAGCTAAATAGCTTGAAATAGATCTATACTAGTCTCCCTTTTTATTTATCAGTAAAAATATGTCACACACACATATATATATATCTATATATATATA